>SNQJ01S0034158.1:14933-40306 GCA_010110895.2 Picea sitchensis | reverse complement strand
TTCAAAATGGAAACAAGCAGGAAAAGTAAAGATGACAAAAGAAGTACTAAATGATGAAGGCTTGCAGAATTGAATGTCGGAAAGGACCGACGGGACGCTGCATTAATCGAGCCAACTGGAGACTTCGAGGGAGGGTAATGGAAAGTATGAATGAACCGAAGGTTCATTGAATCTTCCATAAAGGTAATGTCTTCGACAAGCTTCACATGATGCCCATACAATGCAAGGACACGGGAGAAAAAAGCTTATTGCGAAAATTGAAAGAGGCAGAGAGCAATAGAGCACACAAAACATAGAGCAGAGTTTATAAAGGTTGCAGAGGACACTGAGCTCAATGAGCAACCATATTTTCCACCATGGGACCACCAAAAAAAGTAGAGTTGAGCCAGATTACCAGAAAATCCAAAGTTAGGAGCAGAGCATAAATACAATCGTAGGAAGGTGAACAATAGCCACTAGAAGTCGTCAATGTGGATGAAATCCCATCACTAGATACAACACCAGTAAACCCCACACCTATTGTGGAGGGAACCCAAAAAACAACACTAGCAGGCATGGACGTGGATATGTTGGAAGAGGGGCAGGGCTGATAGAACAAGGGCACAAGAATCCAAGCACAACCAGGAAACCCTGAAGAAGCCCTGAGAGTCAACGAGATGGCTCCAAATCAGGAAGCAGTGGCCGACCCAAAGAAATCACAGAAAACTGTGTCGGAACATCCACAGGAGGGAGCAGTGGAAGATGTCACGATCTAGCCAAAAAATATGTTGAAGAACGACCAATGGAGGCTGGAACCTTGAGTCATCCACCACCACGAAAGGACAAGGACACAATACCTAGGTCACCGTGCAAACAACCCATTGCAACAATTGTTTTTCCACGCATACCAGAAGGGGTATGGGTGAAAGCATATTTTTTTGGATATGTAGAGAAATTAAAGTATTCATATCATGATGTAACAAACATAGACAAGTTCCCAGAGTTTGTGAAGCAAGTCTACCTACAGACAGTCAGTGTAAACTCGTTTGGGGAACCGGTTCATCAACCACTCCAGTGGGCAGCAGGATTGGCAAAACCAAGGATTCTAGGGTTTCTAGAACTACAACACTTTGGAAAAGGACAATATGCAAGAAGTTGCATCAAGAAATTGATGGTGGTCACACATGGCAAAGATATATGGTTGGACAAGCTTGTCTCAATAGATGTAGAGTTCATTTCACACATCACAGGGATGCCATCACAGGGCATGGATCCTACACAATTTCTCGACGATGAAACAAAGGAGAAAGGACTCGTGGAAGAGATGAAAAAGAAATATGACACTGAAATGGGGACGCGTGGAATCATCATCAAAAGGATCAGTGACGTCGCGACAAAAATGGCCGCAAAAATGATGACCTACAAGATGCTCAGAAAATGCCACAAGGAGGAAGTCTCGGCTAGGGTTGTCTCAGTTGTAGCACAGTGTGTCGAGGGCACCACAGTCAACTGGGCCCTTTATATTTTGAATATGTTTCTGGATGACTGCAAGGATGCGCATGATTTGGGAACAAAATTTCATTACTCATGGTTGATCATGTTGGTATCCATTATGGGATGAAAGGAACCGAAATATGTATCTTTCACCACCAAACCCAAACCCAATCATATAGTGAGATATTTATTACTCGGCGCTACGTCATATGCTAGGCACAAATAGATGGACACATCTATATTCGAAGGATATATTTGCAACCTACAAGAGACCATCACTAACCTCTGGAAAATAACACCGCATGTTGTTTCATACTACCGTGACATAGAAAAAATTAAGGCCAATCAACATGCGATGTGTATACATGCACGGAAGGACCCAACAAGCAGTGGCTCTAACTACACTATTGCATCATGGAGGGCGACATAGAAATGGCTATCAAGGATTGGGAAGATTATTGGAGGATTCCAATCCTCACCCTAGACATACCTACAAGGGTAGAGGAAGAGGAGGAAAGGTGGGAACATACAAATGCTGAGGAGGTAGGGAAGGAAGAAACACAACCTCAGGAAATCCCGGTGCCCAAGAAACTAAGGATGGGCCAGACCAAAACAAAGCAGACAAAAGAAGGGACATATAAGACATGAACCCATAAGGGGAAGAAGGATAATACACATCCGCCCCAAGTACAATAGAAAAAGGTCGAGGTAGCATAGGGGACTACACCAATTCCCAATCCACAAGAACCAAGCCTGACTAAGCGACCGACTACTCAGATAGGGGGTGCATGAAAGAAGATGAAGGTGCATAGAACACATATATAATACATGATCATGGAGGACGATGTAGAAATGATAGCCCAATTGGTCCAGGATCATACATCCAAGGATTTTGAGAATGTTGTGCACCATAAGGACAAAATTCAAGAGGATATGGACGACATGTGAAAGTTCCTCAAGCAGATCGGGGAAGCGCAAGTAGCCATAAGCAACATTGAAATAGGACCATCAACATCATAGACAGGAGGAGAACCTGAATCTAGCGAGTGAGATATAGTCCACACAATATCTCAGCTGAGTGAAACATTTCACATTACACCCAGCATGTTGTGCATGGACGAGATCATGGGGAAAACACCCATAAAGTACTTAGCTCAATTACAATTGGTATTGTCAAGGATACCATCCAATGCTCTACATAAACTACAGGTTAGTGTTACCCATGAGGTACAGTCTCATGCACGCACAAACACAACTAAAATACAATAGGTAAAGGATAAACAAGACGAGATGGAATTAATATATGAGTAGGMCAAGCTYGAGACCGAAGAGGAGAGGGAACACGTGAAGGGATTGGAACAAAAAGTGGTTGGAACTTATGAGAAGATTCCAAAGACCACGTAGAGGGCCAAACTCACGTCATAAAGAAGATTGATCATATTTCTCAGGAAATCAATCAATATCAACAGGAGATCGAGAATCTCCATGAGAATCTCACATACACCACTCCACTGGAGGTGAGGGAGAAAAGGAAGTAGGAGGAAACATAGTAGATATAGGAGATAGAATGATAGGTCCATGCAACGGCCAACATATTCGACAAAGAAAAACAACTATGGATGAAGTTGGAATAGGATCAGCAAGTCCAACGGTGGGACAAGGAAGAAGAAAGGATAAGTGCATCTATCCAAGACCTCAAGTAGAGGCAGAAGACAATGTCCATCATGGAGAACATCAAAGGGGCTCAATATATGAAGAAACTTCAGGCAAAACTCACCACTACGCAGACATAGAAAAAGGAGTGACAGGCTCAAATGGAACCGCTCCAAGAGAGAGTAGCAAATGAAGCCAAGACATATATGGCACAGACCCAGGCAGAGTGTGCAAGGTTGATCAACGATGAGATTGTAGTACAGACAATTGACGCACTCAAGGAGAAGACTGTGCAGGCTCAAACCCAAGAAGCAGAGCTCAGGGAGAAGTTCCAGGTGATCACCAGAGAGATCGTCCAAGCTCACAAAGGTTATGTGGCTTGGGACGAGCCACATGTCAGTGTTGGGGGACTATTGGAAGTAGGACAAAGAGGAAAGAAGGGATATTTTTGGAAAGAAGGCATGCACAAGGGAAGCGATAGCTGGAAGGAAAAGAAGCACGTGCACATGCATGGAATACCTAACGACGATAGGGTTAGGGTTTTTGCAATACATTCTAATGGCTGGAGAGCAAGAAAATGGATAAATATAGATACCTAGGTCTCATAGAGAGAGCTAGCAGGAAGTGGAGACCAGAGTCGGAAGGGATATAGTGAGTCTAGAGGAGGAGTCCTAGTTTGATAGCTAGTTGTTATATTTTTCTATACGACCTAATTTTGTAAGTTGATGAGCTGGGGAGGAGTAAGGAGGGCGGATCTTGAGGGTTAGATCACAGGCTGGGGAGCCTGGTGCGATCTATTCCACCTCATAATAGATCTCAACCTGACTGAGAAGAGTTGTAAAGCATGCGACACTGTATTTTAGAACTATTATAATAAAAGATCCTGGGATCCATATCTTTGTGGATGTTTCCCAGGGGGGGGTGAACCACGATAAAACCTGTGTTATGTGATTGAATGCATGTGTTTCTTTACTATCTTTAGTAGTTATGGATATGCTAAATGAATGAGTTTGTTATATTTCATGCATAATCGTGAATGGCAATTTATTGTGTTAATAAGTTAAAATAGAACTCTCAACACACATTTCTCATATCCCCACTCAATCCTGGTTGCAAACACATGCATATTGCAACCACCCATTAAGACTATCTTGGGTGAGACTGTGCAATGCACTCTGTGCGCTATGTTGCCTTCTGGTTTACTAGGAGGGCCAATAGTTTTAGAGGATTTTTTGGAACCCTAGTAGACATGAACCTTGGGTCACTCAAAATAAAACACAAACTCAGAAAAGATATATAAATAACCAACACATCCAAAGGAGAATATTCCATATTATAGAAGTTCAACAAAGAAGAGAAGCACTGGAGCAAAGGACAGAAGCATATCAAAACAAGATCAAGTCAATCTTTGACAAGAAAACCAAGAAGGATATCTTTCAAAAAGGTGACCTGGTATTAAGGTAGGATTCCAGAAGGGATGATAATTCCAATCATGGTAAGTTTGAAAACCTCTGGTTTGTCCCTTTTAAGGTGGTTGAATTTCTGGAAAACAACACATTTGTCCTACACAATCTAGATGATACATAGATCTTTGGAGGCCCAATAAATGGGTTCTTCCTGAAACACTATTTTGTTTAAGGATGAGAGAAATTGCCTCTTGTACCATATATGCTTTCCTTTTATTGTTGATTTTGATTAGTTAGTTGTGTGTGAATAAAGACTCCATATTCCAACAAAGGCACTGGGGTGTAGTTTCAATTTTTCGTTCAATAAAATGCATGGATGAGGGATAGTAGCATATACACAGGGCTGGCAGACAAAAACAAATGTAAGTGATGGAAGGTAAGAGCAGTTATTTAATCTCAAGGCACTGATCTACAATTCTTAGCACCTCACAGGGACGAGCTATCCCTAGTTGAATCCAATTTTTTCACCTAGGTCTGCACCCCTACCCTCTTCTATTTTTCACCCTATCAATCCATCAATGTTGAGATTTATTGTTCCTTGCTTAGTCTATTCCCCATTTTTTATTCTTCATGATCTAAGTTTTTTGTTGCTTATTTTCATCGTCTATTTGCTTTCTTGAAAAGGATCACATGTTTTGGTGTGAGTTTCAAAGACTCGTCATCATATTTTCCACTAATGAAGCATAGAGTAGGTCCACCGAGTCTTTTGTGTGTGCGCAGGAGATATACATGTTCGAAAAATCCATTGAAAGCTCACTATCGCAGAAGCTAGCTGCCAATCAGAGCAGACCATGTAAGAATCGAATACATGAAAATAAGAAGTTGACAATTGTAGCGGTCGAGATCCAGCAGTCAACCCAGATCGACGGTTTTTGTGCATTCAGAGCGTCGAAGTCACACAAGTATTAAAGACCAGACAGAAGTCCCAAGATCTTGCCACATCAACCAAGTTCATACTACTTCGGGAGATCTCCAAAAATAACCTTCATAAACTCCTGAAGCATGAACACCCAAAGTCTTGAAGTAAATCTAGACCGTCCATCAATGAGGACATGTAGCGGTAGATCTCCCACTTCAGATACACGAACTTCAGAGGATCGACTTTCAACGATGAGGATTCGGCCTTCAAGCCAGATCGATGGTTCCCGTGCGATCAAAATTTCAAAGACATGATGAAAAGATGTTTTTCATGGAGTGACTAACTCCAACTCTAATTTCCATCGGCAATAGCCTTATCCTCTAGATCAACAGTCCTCGTTGCATTTAAGACCCCCCTGACCGTTCTACCTTTAACCGGGAAGGGGGGGTCCAGAATGGCGGTTTCCCCACCGCAGGTCCTACCTAATGTGGAATCCCCTCAAAATTTTGGACACCCCCCTCTCTAATATACTTACTGCCTACCCCCCCTCCAAAATCCTATCAGATTGCCTCTCAATACCACCCCTCTCACCGCACGCCATCTGTCCTCCACTCACACTCCTGTCACCTCCTGCGTATCTCTCTCGCCTTTCATTACATTACACCTGTCTTCCATCGCCTGATACCATCCACATCCCTGTTAATATTATGGTATCTTTGAGAGGTATGAACCTCTATTATGACCTATGACGAGTCTAGAATCCTCCGGAAGGAAGAAAAGAATTGAAGGAAACCCTAGGCAAGTTGTTGGCTGAACAAATATAATTATATTGAATTTATTGATGCCCAGAAGGAGAAGTCGGCCCTAGTTAGAATGGATAGTCCACTACAAATACAGGGTGCCAGTTTCATTATTACACATCTCAGCAGTTGTAGTGAGAGCAAAATATGCGCAGGCAGTTGTAGGCAGCAGCAGTTTGGTGCGCAAGTTTCTGGGAGAGCTGGGAAAGTGGTGCGCTAGCTTCTGGGTGGGATCATCTGTTTAGTTTAGTTTCTATTCTCTTTCTTGGTGCATTTAGCCTCTCTTGGCTATTGATTGCAGCCAAAATTCTCTTCTCGGTCAAGGTCAAGGTGCTCGGAGGGTGGCTTCGGCCTGTGGTTGGGTGACGAGGGTATCGTCAATGGTTAAATGAGCACAATCCTCTATATTCTAACACTCCCCACATCTAACCTACCTCTCATCACACACCACCTATCAATATTCCACCCCATATCACATATCGTGACTATATCAATGACCACGGTTCATTTCGGCGGCACAACATGCTCAAGTGTTAAAACCCTTGAGCGGGCCGAAATTTAAACCATGGTATCGCAGGGGAGATACATGGCATCTTGTAGAGGATTTCGTGCCCAAAGGCAGTGTGGAACTAAACCACCCTATACAACCCCATAAATCATGTGATTATATGACTTCAAGCCACCACTTCACCTCCACTCACCTCCACTTCAGCTACACCCACATCATCCACGTCCAATCATAACGCTCCCCTGTTGGAAGATCACTTCCATGCACTCCAATTCATGACCATTTATGTGTTCTCCAAGTCCTCTTGATTGACAAAAATATAGTTATCCAAGCAATACATGTGGCAATTAACGGGGCCAACACATGGTGTTTTGGTTGTCGAAAGTTTAGTAAAGCAGGAGATAGGGCGAAGATCTGCCCATGTAGTCGGTCATCTCAAGATGCCTCAAACATTTCCTAGGCATGCAGGAGCTCGACACAGAGCTCTGTTCTGTCACTCCGAGTCCTATTTCTTCCAATTCAGTTCCTCCAGTGCATGCATCAGCTCTGTCTCAGAGACAATAGTAGTTTTTAGTCGATCAATTCCAACATTTTATTAGATTAGATTAAAGATTGGTCATATGTGTGTGATGAGAACCACTTTTTTTTATTAAGTCCAATGTGAAGTTCACATGCTGAGCTCCATGAAATATATGTTAGATTAATGAGTCTGTTCTACAAACAGTTACCTAAAATTAGGTCTAAGTCCCCTAAGGACAAGAACTTCTGCAACTCTGTTAAATAGGTGGTCTTTGAATGTTTTAGGGGTGGAAAGTTTTTTGGAAGGAAATTAGAAGCAGCAGAAGAATCGAGCCTACTCAGTTAATTGTAAAGTTTTCTACCTAGTGAATATATGTTGATGACAATTGTGTTTCTTACTCAAATCTTTATGTGTTGATTCTTATCTTGAATGCAGATTTTGTGATATGTGCAATGTACATTTCCTTATTCTTTCAACTATTGCTTTATTTTATCTTTTGTTGGTTATGCAACCTGTTATACAACTATTGTTCAATGAAAGATCCACTATTTTGCAACCTGTTGAATGATTTGCTTCTAGGTATTGGTCTAGGTCTTGAGACATTATCTTAAGTCTTAGTTTTCTACACAACAAGTGGTTCATTGCATTGCTTGTTGTTGTTGTCTATGTGTGTCTTTTCATATCCTCAATTTTCATTTGATACCCATACCATTAGCAAAGGAGAACCTACTTTTACACTGTATGTCCTTCCCTACCAACGCATCATCTTTGAAAACATGTTGTTAAGCTTACCAACAAAACCAACAATCATTCCAAACTGATAGGTGGCCTAGATTTTCCCTTTAGCAGTCAGGTCCAGACCTTAGGACCAACAATGATAATAACTTATGTTCCAATCACGAATATTGGGTCTTGTGTTGAGTTTGAAATTTGATAAGATCATGGCAACAAAAAATCCAATTTCTGAGTGTTTTTGTCTTCCTAGCTTGAATTTTCCATTTATTTGTTTGATTTTATAAACTCATGTAACCATCTTCAGTACACATGCAACTATATTGGTGTTTGGAAAATGATGCAGTCCTTAGTTAGTTTCTCATTCCTTATTCTATATGGGGTTCTTAAGACAAATTTCCATAAGTTTTATTAAAGAGTGAATCCAAGTGCATCATATATATATCCTCCATAATTGAGGAAATGACAATGTGCATCTTCAAATTCAGTACAAATTGGACAATGCGGCAAAGAGGGGGTTTCATACAATAGCTTATGATAGATTTATGTTACAGAGATTGTATGATTGCATAGAAACATTTGTGATCTTTCATGGAGCAACCTATTTGAACAAATTAATGATGCTCTTCAAACCTCATTCATCAAGAGGTATGCCTTCTTTTTGAGATTTGTGGAAACACTCTCTTACACATTGAAATCATCAATTTCTTCTTGGAATTCAAGGAATTACATGAAAAAATAGATGTTTTAAAGAAGTTTACTAGTTGGTTTGAGATCTTTTATGTATTTGGTTCATCCACCATTATGGAAAACTTTGCAACAAGACCTGTCTCAAATCATTACCAATTTGATCTGTTACTGATTTGAAATCCTCCTCCTTGTGCTTGAATCATTTAGCACTGTGAGTTGCCTCATATTCCGAAGGCAAGTTACAAGTTTCTGGAAATGAGTGGGATCCAATGCAGCATGAGGACATCCTCGATCTTCAATTTGGGGGAGGAAAAAGGAAGGGTTGCTACACTCTATGGTATGGTAACAATGAAACTTACCACAATGATTTTCCATTAGAAAATGAAGGACCCCTTGTTATGTAGAATATTTAATCAATGCTTAGTGAGTTAATGGTTGTGTCCAACATCAAAATCCATTTTTAGTATTTACAAATCATTATTAGCCTCTTCATTGAAAAAAGTGTAGCATTTTTATGGTAACTTTGAAAATCACAAAGTGCAAAAAATGATTTGAGGATATCTTGAGATATCGGAACTGGGTTCTTGTGATTTATGGACAACAAGTGCATAATAGTATGATGAACAAACCCAGTAATTTTCAGGCCAATCCAATGCACGGTTTGTAAGGAAATGGTCATCATCACTTACAACCAATTTGTCTTTTTCTCAAAATCCGTGATGTGGGTATTTCTGATTTTTGGTTTGGAGAAGCTTTGGAATAGGGAAAACCTTCCTACAAAATTTATCACTAACCCAGTTCATACATTTTGATAAATTAGGCACCATCACCTACAACCAATATGTCTTTTCCTCGAAATCAGTGATGTGGGTATCTCTGATTTTTGGTATGGAGAAGCATTGGAATAGTGAAAATATTCTTGCAAAATTTCACCGAAATCCGGTTCGTATTTTGTGAGAAAATGGTTTTAAAAGTTTGTTGTTGCTCTTACAACAATTATTGTTACTCACCTATAGCATCTTATTTGTCATATATTGGGATCTCTTCATTAGGTTTCTATGATTTTTGGTAGGAAGATACATTATATGATGATCAATACACTCACCAAAAAATCTCCTCGTTATGGATTATTGTTTGCATCAATTGCCACATTCTCAAATCTATTGCAACTCCTCACTTGTCACATCTCCTTTCATTTGTTGCAACTCATTTCATTTGTTGCAACTCATTTCTCTACAACTCCTCACTTGTTGCAACTCCTTCATTCACTACAAATCTTTATTTTGTTGTAACTCTTTCAGTTGTTGCAACTCCTTCATTCGCTACAACTCCTTATTTTTTTGTAACTCTTTCAGTTGTTGCAACTCATTTTGTTGCAACTTCTCATTTGTTGCAACTCCTTCATTCGCTGCAACTCCTTATTTTGTTGTAACTCATCATTGCTGCAACTCCACCAGTATTGCTAAAAATCATGTGAGGGATGCTTTTGAAGCCATTGTTTGAATAGGTTTCAAGTGCCATTTGGAAGAAATATTGTATTCAGTTTGAAAATAGGGTGGTTGTTTATTGTGAAACAGTCAGATGGGTCCTTATAGCTTGGTTGATGCAACATATTGGGCTGCATGAGGACATGCAACATTTTCAGTTTGGGGGAGATGTTGGGACGTGGATATGTCACCATAAATGCCACTTATATACCTCCATTTTATCCCTTTTGACCCCTCTTACCACTCATTATAACTCATTTTCCACCTAGTTGTTGTAACTCGTAAAATACCATGTTATTTATGTTGATGCTTTAGTGGTTAATAATGATTATTTTTCCTTGATTTGTAATCGATTAAAATTAGTATGCATGATTTTACTAATGATGGTTTATGCAACCAAGGAATTATGAGGATGCATTATTCATTAGCATGGTTGTGCCCCTTGTGGACAAAATCAAGCACATGAGTTTTGTTTCCAAGTTCGATGACATGGAATTGTGATTTCATTTAATACCCAGGTGGCATGTGTGAGCTCCAGCTCATGGTCAATTGATTTCAGTGAAAAATGTGCAAATAAGAAGATATCGTTTTGCATTGGATTTTTGGGGCATATGAGGAATAATCTCGTAAATCCAGAACATGGATTTTGTCCAGAACGACCCCAGTTCAGTGAATTGTGAGCCATTTTCCAAATTAAGTCATGATTTGGGAGCTACGTCCAGTTCTCTAAGATGAAATTGTCATATTTGTTGTTACATATGGTTTTCAAAAATTGGCAAATTTGTTTAAACAAACTCCAAGTTTGGAGTTCAGTTCCTCGTCCTCATCAAGGATTTTATGTATAAATATGCAATCAATATGATTTATGAAGGGGATTAGTAATTTAGTAATCAATAGGAAGGGATCAATAATCAATCAATAATTTTTTACTTGAATTTCTCGAGTTTGATTAGTATAAAGTTGGCAAGTTGTGTGGTTGGTTTCGTGAGAATTTGAGTTGAGTATGTGATCTTTGAGTTTTGTCAGCACTCTATTAGGAAGGAAGGGATCCCTTCTCTGACAAAGTTGTTGCAAATGTATTAGTAAGTATATTTCTTATCTTGTTGATTATTGTTTATGTGTTTCTTTCATAATTATAATCTAAGATTATTGGTACACTTACATAAGTTTTTGAGTGCTTTTATATAGGTTGGATTGTTGCTACTCAATCATAGTTTATACAACGATGTAATTATTTATTGTGTTTCTCTTATTTTGTTTCTTTGTTGCTACTACTTTGTTGTTACTTAGCTACGATTCTTGAAGCTTGAGTATTTCCTTCCATTTCAATAAGTGTGGGTTTGTTTTACTTCTGCAGTATGGATTGATTTCCTTTATGCAAGAGAAAATTGATTTGATTTTTGTAAGAGTGATTAGTTTAATAGTGTAATATGATTTTAGGCAATGTGTGATTTTATTTTTATACAACTGTGAATTTAGTTTCAACAGTGTGTTTAATTCCTAGCAAGTGTGTTTCATTTAAATCAAGTGTGATCTAGTCTACAACAAGTGTTTAATTTCACAACAATGTTAGTTGGAACTTGTTTCCTACATATACCTTGCATGATAGCTTTGAAATGAAAGGATGTACCCCGGGTTGACAATTAATGTACTGCATGATTTAATTAGAAAATTAAATACACCAACAATATTGAGGCGAAACTCTTGGCAAGATAAGTTGGTGATATGAAAAGGGGGGTAGAAACAAGGGTTTCTAAGTCAAACTAGCAACAACAAGGATGTATAAGGGTTTATAGACTTCATGGGGTTATCCAAACAAAGGTTTTCTTAATGTGTGAAAAGAATCATTACTTTTCATTACCTTTGTCCTTGGACAAATGGTCCTTTTATACGGTCTCTAATTGGTTAGAGACAATTGAGTTCGGGTCAAAGGAGTTAGGAAACTAACCAAACTAGTAATTCACCATTTAATTAAGAATAATATATTATTTTAATCATTTTCTGACATGTACATGAATTTCCCTTGAGTGGCCCGCGTATATGTGAGTTCCATAACTGTAAGGGTGCATACATCTTCCAAAAATATTTTTTTTGGAAGGTATCAAGGAGGTATGGCGAACAAATGCTTCAAAGGTGGAAATTAACGCTATAATATATTCCCCCTAATGTGTGATATAAAAAAATAAATTGGAGGCTGAAATACATTGTAAGTCTTCAAAGAGCATTGTGCCAGGATGATTCATGGTGGGACTAACAAGACTCCTGAACCTAGAAAATATTTCAGCATGGGCACCAAAAGGAAAAGCAGGTGCTAACTAGGATGCCCATGATGGTAGGCTTTAACATGAACTGAATGACATGTAAATTGGATGGAAAGGCTGGTGTTGCCAACAAGTGGAGTTGAACCTAAGGAAAATGTATAATGGGTCACTGATAATGCAAAAATGCAAGGTGGAATGGACATGGCCTATATTCTAGTGACAAGAACATTACCTGGAAGAGTCATTAAAATCAGACTAGAATAAATGAGAAGTAGTATTATAAACACCCTCCCTGCAAAATCTCAATTCAAACAATCATTATTCTCAATAAATATGGTCCATTAGGCATTTAGATGACTAAAAATGGTAGAAACTATACAAAAGTGGATTTAAAAATCTATATAATAGTGAAAAAATGACCCAAAAAATACTTTATTTGAAATTTTTACCAAATTAGGAAATTAGAGTGGAAAAATGTTCCAAAATTATGAAGGCCATAATTGGAGCTACAATTGTCAAAATCCATCATCATTTGGACTAGGTGAACAATATCTCAACCCTGTTCAAATCTATCCAAGAGTTTTTTATTTTCTACATTTTATTTTTATTTTTATAAGTAGGCAGGCTTGTACATAATCACGCTTAGTATGGGTTGTGTATACCATGTCATATATGTAGGGGCCTTTAATGGAAGATGTRTATATATGCATCTGTCACCAAAGGTAGATGTGTGTATGACTGTAAAGGTGAAAAAAACTAATGCAAATTTTTTGATGGGATGTAGGGCTGCAAAAATAGTTATATAGTGGAGAGAGAGAGAGAGAGAGAGAGCATGAGTAGTTTGAACTAGAACTTGATGATCATCTAGAGGTTTTAGAGGCTCTCCAACATTGTGGGTTGAGTAAATTTTATGAGTGTCTCAATATGAGAGCACAAAAAAGATTGTTGTAGTTGTTAATTGGCAACTAGAACCCGGAGGTGAATGATTTCATTATAGATGGTCAATCCTTGGCCATCAAAGTAGATGACATACATTTTATTACTAGTTTATCCCACTGAGGAGATGTGGTAAATCCACAAACTCGTGGTGGGATCGAGATGACCATAGAATATTATATAGCATCTTACCGCACACTTGGTACATGGCATCTTGGGAGTCAAATCCTAATTCGAAACATAGAATATTTGAGTCTAAAGGTGATCCTTCAAACTATCATCAATATTGTAGGGTTTGTTGAACTACACCAAGCATCCTGATCGCAGATTTTTTACGCAGTGCAGTTCCTTTTCCTAGTGATCTATGATTGGAGCACCTCTTTGCTCCAGTGCATGAAAACACAACTGATTGAGTACAAGACATGAAGGATCAAGAACTTTGAATATGGAAATATCTTGTGTTATTTCTCTGACAAAGATTTCTCGCTATTATCCCACAAGTTTATATGGAACCACATCAACTTGGGGAACCATGCTTACTGCGATGGTTCATAGTGATATAATGATTAATATGTGGTCGCATAATATATTCCCACAATGATGAGTTTTTCAAGTGGTGGGAGCATCAAATCATCACCATAGACAACTATCCCTATGAAGGGATTAATGTTTCCTGAGATCCATACATGCTTGTGCCTCTTGGTGGTGCACTAGGTGAGGTAGGTAAAAAAAAAAAACAATTTTCAAGGTTATTTAATTTTTATTTTGTTTTGATTATTTTAAAAAAGATATATATTTTTTTATGGATTCAAACTAACAAAACTTCGTGAATGTGTAAATGTTGGACCAAGACAGACAAATGGGTACCCTTTCCACCAACAAAGGGGATGCGGTGAGGCCCAGTGTGATGCATATGCAGTTTAGATGGAGTGTACTCTACAACATTTCCAATGGAACTTGGACTATCTTACACAGGAGATTCCCATGGTGTAGATCAAGGACCTACCAAAGAAGATGCAAGGGAAAGTCATTGGTGTACCATGGGCATGGGTATGTCTATTACGATGTGTAGCCAACGTCGTTGTGTGCTACAGAAACACACATGTGGGGGAAGGTCCCTCGACATAGATTATCTATGATCCTTTTGTATCAATCTATTTATAAACATTCAAGGCTAGAAGCTCGATTTTGTTATGTGACATCCATATTTTTTGTATTATTGGACACAAAAGTAATAATATATACATCCTATTTTTCCTTGTTATTTATCTATTAAATGTGTTTATATACATTTGTATGTGTGTTTTTTACTTTACAAATGTAAAAAATGCCAATCCAGTACATAGTTAGCATATGCATCAAATACATAATTTGCACTTCTAAAAATGTGAATATACGTAATATAGTTAAAATATTGTTATGGAAGACATACCTGTAGGAGTTGTCAGAGCAACATGCGATCATGCACACGGTATTGGTTTTTTAGTTTCGACACTAACAACTGGGACACTAGGCAAAATTTTAAACGCGAGATACCATGTGCAATAATGTCTCTTAGGATTTGTATCACGACGTTATACTTGGCCACATTATTTAGTGTTGGCCTAAGAAAATCACCTCCAGACACAACCACTTGGCCCTTCGGAGTATAAATCACCCATGCAAAGAAATAAAGGCTCCGAGTGTGACATCTTGCACCATCTATGAACCTGACATGGACCGAAGATTCCATCAATATCTTCCAATCAAGTAGAAACACTATAATCAATTAAGAGAAAAATGAGATAAAAAACTAAAATGTTATTATTTATGAACAATAAATACAAGGGAAAACACCCGAGCAATAATGATCAAGCGTAATTCCTTTTGAGATAGATCCCATTCCTGGGTTCTGACAGCACATTAACCTCATAATCAGATAATTCATAATCTCTTTTATGAAGGGTTCTCCTCATGATGTAAGGACCATGCCACATTGGATTAAAATTTCCTGCACCTAACGCATCCTTATCCTAATCATATACCAGAATAAGGTCACCCTCTGAAAATACCATAGGGTGGACAAACTTGTCATATTGAKACTTGACATGTTTCTTRTGCATCTCGTTCGTGGTGGCAGCATAATGACGTTGCTCATCTAGATCCTCTAAGTGAACAAGACACGTTTCTAAATCTGTTGTGTCAGGTAGAAGCTCGATCATGATTTTTAATGAAGTAATTTCACATTCAATATGCATAAATACTTTCACTTCATGAATGATTTGGAAAGGAAAAAAGCCAGTAACAATTTTGATCGAGGTTTGGTATGTCCATAATGGCAGGTAAAGAATAAAATACCAATTATCTTTTATTTTATTTTATTGATAGTGCATTGAAGTATGGTATTTAGAGACTTATTTATGATCCCTACTTGACCATTTTCCTGTGGATAATAAGGAGACAAATGTTTTTTCTTAAATCCCAATTTGGATGCTAATTCAGACATGATTCATTTTTAAAGCGACTTCCATGGTCAATGACAATATCTCTCACAACTCCAAACCTAGTGACCACCTGATTGAACAAAAAATTAGCTACAATCTCATCGTCATTCGTAAAAGTAGCCATGTTCTCCACCCACTTTGTAATGTAGTCAACTGCCATGATGATGTAACAATACCCCATAGATGATGGTGGGTGGCATGTAGTGAAGTCAATTCCCCACTTTGTAAATGGACCAACGGTGATGATGGGAAACAAAGAAGTAGGGTGCACGTGAATTTTTCAAGAAAAAATCTAGAAAGGATGATACCTTTTGACTACCTCAACACAATATTTAAAGATCATCATCCAAAAGTACCTAGCATGTAGGATTTTTTCAGTTGTGCCAACCTAGATAGGTGAATGCCACATGCTCCACTATGGAAATAATTTATCATGGACTTTGCTTCTTCATGGGTCAATAAACAATGAAGAATTTAATCGACTCCACGATTATACAAAGTGTCACCGACGTTGAGGTAATTCTTCTCTTGGTGGTGAATCCAATGATGATCATCCCATGAATAGTGTGAAGAAAACTATATATATATATTTTATTTTTTTTCGTACCAAGGATCATCGAAAGTGATAAGGAACAATGTTTTGTCTGGAAACAAATCCATAATAACGAGTTCCTCATTTCCTAGGGAAATTTCGACATCAATTCGTAAAAACCCAAATATTTCTTAGACTTAGTAGAAACAAAGTCTAAGTCAAATTATTTTAGAATGACAATCCATATATTTTTATTTCCCCCAATTATATACCATATGAGGATGTATTTAAATGGATTGATGTCTGCAACTATAGTGGTTTTCTGAAGTAAAATGTAATGTCGTAATCTCTGGACAACATGAACTACTACCAAGGATATCTTCTCGATATGTGAATAGTTAAGTTCAGGCCCAATCAAACCACAACTGAGATAATATATTACATCCTCTTGCAAGTTATCATCTTCCTAAGCCAAAACCATACTGATTGTGGACTCTACTTCCACGATATACAACAAGAAATCCTTGATACTCTGAAGGAATAAGTAGAGGGGCTGACATGAGTGCATTCTTAAGTGCATCGAAGGAATGTTGTGCAAACTCATCCTAATATAATGGTACCCCTTCCTTCAACAAGCGCATAAATCCCTTGGTGATGTCGGCGTGGTTTGCAATGAAAAGACAAAGGAAATTGGGCTTTCCTTGGAGACTCTGGAAATGAGGAATATTTCACGATGGTGGAAACTAGACTATTACCTACACTTTTAATGGATAAAACATGATCCCTTTGTTGGATACTATGAAACCCAATAGAAACCTTGAAATGACACAAAAGATGCATTTATTTGGGTTCAACAAAATACGATAATAATGGAATATTTTGTAAATAACCCTAAGGTGCATAGGATGATCTACCCTCTTGTAAGAGAGCACAGCGAGATAATCTAGATAAGCCTCAAAAATATGTTTCAAATCATGAAAAGGAAATGACATGGCCTATTGAAATGTAGCTCCATGATTTTTAAGGCCAAAAGTCATTTTTCGATATGCGAAAGTTTCCAAAGGCATATAAATTTTGTTTTGTGTGGATCAATTGATCGGATTTGAATATGGTTGTATCCAAAAAATCCATCCATGAAGGAAAACATTTTGCTTCCCACACACTCATCTATAATCTAGTCATTGAAGGGTCTGGGGAAGTTGTCCTTCGGACAAGCCTTGTTCATATCTTGGAAATCCATACAAACACATATGGTTCATTTATTTTTATAAATGGGAATGAGATTTCACACCCATTCTATGAGAGGAACCAAATAAATGAAATCTTCCTTAAGCAAATTTTCTACCTCAGCCTTTATAGTTGTTTTTTTCCTGGGGTTTACTGGTTGTAACTTTTG
Organism: Picea sitchensis; assembly: GCA_010110895.2. Classification (NCBI taxonomy): domain Eukaryota; kingdom Viridiplantae; phylum Streptophyta; class Pinopsida; order Pinales; family Pinaceae; genus Picea; species Picea sitchensis. The sequence continues at coordinate 22,510 of SNQJ01S0034158.1, read as the reverse complement.
TTGAACATGATTATCATTTTTGTAGGTACGAATCTCATGTTCGATAATGCGAGGGTTGATGCCTAACATCTCTTCGTAAGACTAGGGGAAAACATTGGGGAACTCTTTAAACAAAAAGGTATACATGCAAATCTCTTCCGGGGAATAATATGCATCGATAAAAGCATTTTTTGATGCCAGGGGTTTTATATATGTCACTCGGAATGGTTTTCGATATGTTATCCATGTTCCCTTCAACATAGACACCATGCTTTTCCAAGGGGTTCACATATTGATCAACACTTCTACTCACATCCAACCATAACTCTCTGTTTTCAACTTGACTGATCTCAGGAAGGAAATATGATTGATGATGCATATCTTCCCATGGTCATTCTGGCCCTTTCATTACCTCTATAATAGCTTCATCAGAAGGAAATACAATGTTAAGGAATTAGAGGGAAGTCAAATAATTCTAAGCCCAAATAGGCTCCGGGAACTGATCGTATTCTTACATCCATGAAGAAGTCATATCAGAGTCTACATTAGCTTGTTGGATTTATTGATAAGAAATATCTTCTACAGAAAGTGGCATCTCCATCCTAGCATGCTTATGACCTTTCACCAATTCACATGGTGAGGGTAACACCCACATATCTTTGAAATGTGTGGTTCTGAAGGAACCAACTTGTGTAACGAGGATTGAGGGTGTCATATTTTGATAGTGGACAAGGGTAGTGTGAATATAAGAAACTGGTGCTGAGAAATTAAATGTTCCCATAAGAGAAGGATACATTCCAACACCAATTATCTAAATTGTCATTTAAGAGTGTTATATCCTTAAATTCCACCCTATAGGCCAGAGAGGAAACCATCAGAGGATAAAGTCCCAAATACATATTTTTCCTAAGGATTGAACCCTTTTTGAGCCCTTATTGGCATCATTGCAGCCCTTATTGGCATCCTTGGGGAACAAAAAAGAGTTTGATCCTTAGGAAAAATATGTATTTGGGCTCAAAAAGGCTCCAATCCTAGGAAAAATATGTATTTATGCCTTTATCCTCTGATGGCTTCCTCTCTGTCCTATAGGGTGGAATTTAAGGCTATAAAAAACATTTTTCGGTCAATGGGACCATGGATATCAGATTTTCCATAGAGTCGGAGTGGTTAAATGACACATGTTCGATTGTTACTATATTCTCTTTGTGGGGGAAGAAAACAACTTGAAAAAAATATGAAACTATAGTTTTCATCGCATAGGTCCAACTCCTTCCTAAAAAAAGGTTATAGTCGAGAAAAGTTTCAACAACTTCAACTTCTACAGAAACAAAATTTCTTCCTAATTGGAACAAAAAAGAGGAAATGTGTCTGTGTAGTCTGAAGGATCATCCATCAAATGAAGTTAAAAGAGTAGGAGAAGGGGTAAGCTCTGGAGACCCAATGGTTTTCCAACAAGACAAATACATGGCACACGTCGAAGCGCCTTCATCAACGATAGTCCTATGAATAATGTGTTTCATGTACACGATATTAATATGGAAGTCTACATGATATGGAAGATGAGGCTTCACCTTAGTAATGTCAAACTTCACAATGAGTTGGCTCGAAGAGTTATCAACCTCGATTGCAGAAAACAATAATGCTAATCGTGTAGGGAAACTTTGGAGCACCTCTAAGGAAGATATCACACAAGGAATTTGAGCCAAATATTCAACAATGGAATAGTTAGTTGTGGCTCAAGAATTGGGGTTGTTCCTTCTCATGCTTCTTTATATGGAGAGAATTCTAAGGATCTAAAGTTTATTTTCCTTTAGATGTCAACTCAAGATTAGCATAATCGTGAGACCTAGTCGAAAAATATACCTCCTCTTCTTTCATATGGTTCACCATATTAATGAATGACATTGATCCATCTGAAAAAGGTGCACTTGGGGTGCCCCTTGAAAATTTGAAGTATAATATCCCACTTGCATATTATTCCCTTGCAAGAATGGATTATTTAGTATAGTAGGATGTTGTTGCACTAGCAAGCAATGGGCCTCTTCCATTTTATGTCATTGATGGGTAAGGTGATCACCCCCACAAATCTTGCACGAGAATTTCACCTTCTTGTTCTCCTTATTTTCCCCTCTATCCTTTACATCATATTTTGAATTTTTATTACCTCCACCTCCTTTCTTATACTTTCCCTTTTTACTTTTTCTTATGGGTTGTAGGGTACCCTTTAGGTCCATCAATTCTATAGCATGAAAATCCAATGACTAGATGGTGGGAGTGGTCAAAGTAGTGTCTTGAGTGGCCACAAATGGATGAATCGTCATATGTTGCATCTAGTTCATAACCAGATATTTAGTTGTGCTTTTAACAAACCCTACAATGCCATCATCATGTGGTTCTTATTTTTCTTTCAATGGACTGAAAATGGGTCGCAGTGCATTCAGTATAATCTCATAAAGGATACCAGACTGTGAATAGATCAATTCTAGTTGTTGAGCTCTAAATAACACCTCTTCCTCTGAGAAAAATCTAGACATAGATACATCTTTATAGATGTATGGAAATAAAGACTTGACAAACCATTCCAACAAAAATTGAGGAGGAACTTTCACTCTAAAAATCCTCCTCCTTCTTTGCCACTCATGGATATGATTTGAGATGTAAGTAGCCTTGTCCTATTTAAGCATAGAAAGGAGGGATATGATAGAATCGTACCTAAGAGGAAACTAGAAGTGGTTGAGGAAAACCAAAGACAGATCATGAAACATGCAAAATTCCCCACCATCAAGTTCGATGTGCCACTTCACTGCAACTCATGTAAGAGTGTGCTAGAAAAGATGAAGATGGATGGAATCATCATTCAAATATTTCAATGAACATCTTAGATGAAATTTCATCACATGATCACCAGGATCTTGACTAGACTTTCTTTCAAACTTAGGGATGTCTGATGGAAACTTAGTGGGGACCGGTGCCTAGTTTAGATCATGGAAAAATAGATAATTCATAAGATTAGAAAAGTATAGCAAGTTCAATGTTTCCAGAAAAGGTAGCCTGACTGGGGCCTAGAATTCCAACTAGGCAGATTGGAAGTTATGGTTTGAGAACCTGCCAAAAAAGAATACCCTGGATTGGTACTGGCACTAGGTTACTAGGAAGATATTGTGGATGGTCCAAGGTTTTGAGTGAAACCTTTTTGACCCTTGTTAAATGGAAGAAAACTTCCACCCATATGGTTCCCATATGGAAAAGTGGGATTTCCTCCCGCTGACACCCCTTGTAAAGGAAAAATTCCTTCCATTGTTACATTCTACAAGGAAAGGGATTTCCCCCTGAAAGGATTCCTTGTGAAGAGTAAGACCCTTACATGGGATTCCACTGGCCTTGGAAGGGGTTTTTCCACATCCCACACTCCAAATGAGGGAAAATGATTACTCTTGAACCCACCATATAATGTGAATGGATTAGAAGAAGATGGAATTCTAGTGGATTGTAATCCACTTCCCATAGAACCATCACATTCTATGAAGGGATTAGGACAAAATTGGGAAAATGCTCACTCCTGAGATAGGGGGACGTCGAAGGAATATGACCCCTACCCCAAGGAAAATCTTGGAAGGGAATGTTAGTATCTTTGGGAATTGACTGAGAACCAACCAATAAGTTCTACATGTCGATCGACGACATACCAAATGAAAATGTGTTAGATAATAAAGGTAACAAGGAGGTCACACCCAAATATTGAGTGGACATGACTATCATTTGGTTAGTTATGAAAGGAGGTAGGATTCCTCCTTACACAATTTCCAACATGGGGGTTATAGGGTCCCCCAACCAAGAAACTTCTGAAGTGTTGTCCATTATAACCCACCAAAGAGGGAGATCGTCAGTGAAGTCTAACTTAGGAGCCAGAATCTTTGAAACAACCATATTGAAGGGTATAGTTAATAGAAGATTAAATAGATGAATTCAACCTTCAGCTTCGAGATATGATACATGTGTGACCTCCGATGAAAAAGTGTTAGTTTTTGTAGGCTCTGTCTCTACAATTCTGATGGGACTAGCCAATATAAATGTGTCGGTTTGATCAAGTCGATGCCTCAAAGGAGGAGGCAGAGGATTCACTTTCATTTGATCAGGAAAAAGATCTTGAATTATCCTATAATGATAAGGAATTTGATCAACCACTTTGATTTATTAGCTCCGGGTGACTACCGACACACCTTCCTAAGAAATCTACAATCATAGATCATACCACGAGAAAATCCCTAAAGTCAACCACAATTATAAACAACCTTGAAAATAATCTGACTTAGGTGGATTAGGTTTTGAGACCGCAGTAGCAACAAAGTTAGGTAAGGACCTTCCTGAAGAAGGCATGGGTTTATTAAGTATCTTGAACCAACGAATGAAGGAGTGAGAATTAGTTACCCTGACCTCCACTAACCATCCTTTCCAGGTGCAAGTACCCATGCTTCACAGGGAACCCTCCAAAGGTATTGAAAAGTGTGATATGATGTCTTCCCCAAGGACCATGGGAAACCCCCTGCAATCACCTATGAGATTCCTAGGAATGGAAACTAAGAGTACTAACTCATAATCAGTGTCTCGAGGGTACAATCGATAGTCAAAATCAAATGTATGGATATAGTAAAAAAACCTGAAGCCTTGAAAGTGTTGTCTCTCGTGGAGGTAAAGGCACGGACGAAACCCCCAAAATATGATCTCTTTACTAATCTTAGTCAAGCTTTGGAGGGGTTATCTCCTTGGCTCTCCTTCACACAACCTCATGTTTAAATCCTATGTTAGAAGAGGCTCCCAGCTATACTTCTACGGAAATTGTATTTTTCACTCCCTATCTCAAACTCCTAAGTTTCTTTTTGGCCTTGGAGAAATTAACTCTTCAACCTAAACCAAGGCCCTAGCCTAAGCTAGTTTTTTTACCCTAGAAAATGAAAATGTCCAGTTAATTTTAATTAAACACTCATTTTAAAGGGGATGTTGTTTACTCAATAGGGGTGATGGGTGAAACTAAATGGTTTTTTACAGACTCAATATAAAAACAAAAACAATTAAGAACCCAAAATGAAAACAAATGTGTTCTTCACTGAAAATATGAGTGATAAACACTTCAAACAAATGGATCAAAATCTTTTCTTTTATGATATGTGAAAGATGCAATTTTTATTTTTAGATGATATGCATTACTAATGAAAAAATTCATTTAAAATGCAAAACAACTAAAAAGAAGTGACTATTCTTTTCATTGAAGCTAAACCAACTTTTCAAAAGAAAAATCTTTCAAAATGAAAGAACAAATTGAAATCTAAAAGCATCATAAAAACACAAAGTACACAAAGAGGTTTTTCTCTCCAATGATACAATGACAAGGGCTGAAAATAATATCAAAGTATATTTTCTATTAGTATTTTTGTATTTTTCTTGTTTAAACAGGAAAAAGAAATAGGAAAGATTTAAGACAACCTTTCTTCTTATAAAACAACAAGAAATAACAAAAAGAGGGTAGGAAATAAACTCAGACTTATAAAAGTTTATCAAGAACAATAATGAAAATTATTCCAGATAAGAAGATATTGAGGAATAACTTCCCAAAATACCCTCAAAGACGTGAAAATAATTCACAATAGAAAAGCACAAAAAATTCTTATTTTATTTAAAAGAATAAAATTGACAAAAACTTAACTTAAACAACAAAAATAAAAGTCTCAAAGCCTCAGGAGAGACCCCAGACACCTGGCCCACAAAATTTTAGATAAAAATGATTTGAAAAAAACCGTTATGGAAATATGTATGCTCTTGTGACGAAGGTAGACCGCATGTACATGACTATCTATACTGGTTGGTTGTATATGTGTACATGATTGTGATAACCAACATAGTGTGATATACCCAGAAATATAAAAAAGAGACAACAAAAGGAAACACAAAGGCTCAAGTGAAATTGAAAAAAGACTCAAATGATTATAATATATCAATCTAAGTACAAATGACAACTTGAATCAAAGAAAAACACTTCAATCAAGAAAACAAATACGTAAACCCATAAACACACCCAGTTTGGAGAAAGATCCCCAGTATGGTCACCCATTTTTATTTCATGGAAAATCCCCTATAGTAGTGGGATATACTGCATCGTACCAATGACCATACAGAAACAAATTCCCCAAAATAGCATGCAACAAATATACAATAACCGGTTTCAAAAGAAATAACTAACTATGTATAAGAAGGGAAATATTGACTCACCCAAAGTTCTACTATTGATGTCATTCCTGGTCACCACAGTCTCTTCATTCTTTTCCAATAGCTTCTACTACCTGTAAGAAACTTAAAGGTCCAAGAATATACATAGAGGTAGCTATACTAATAACTACCTATTAGTCTAATAAAATATAATAGTAAAATCTCATCAAATAGTATTCTATGAAATGTAGATGAAAACATTGCAAACAAAATGTTACAAATACAACATATTTTGAAGGAAAGAGTTTCTATATTTATTGATTAGTTAAGGTGGTTACATATTTATACGTGTCCTGCATGGAATTTCCCCATCGAGAGAGATACTAGGTTCCTCCACCCTTTCTCCTGCTATACAAGATGGTATTGACATTAGATCTACCATAGGCCAAAAGAGGGTATAAAGAGAAAATCTTTGAAAGATAAGTTGGTGATTGTAAAACCTTGTTTCCCCCAACTTGTAATTAATCATAAAATAGGATTACCATGTTGTGGCATGGGAACAGTGTAAATGTATTATTGTTTGAGTTGCCAATAACTAACTGTGGGGGTGAAGACTTGAAATTACTAGTCATGATATCACTAGAGGAAGAATGTGAAAACTATACGAGAGGGTTCATTATACCAAATAACCCCAAATTTCCCTTGATGAGGATGACAAACCTCCTTCAGATCCCAAGGAGAGAAATCAATTAATGAAGAAAGGACTAGTGGTCGAATTATCAACCACCCCCATGAATAGAAGCATGGTCGAGCTGTTGAATGTCATCTTGAAGTACCACAGAGAACTGCAGACCCGAGCTTCCTTCTGATTGAAGGAACATGATAGATTGGGAACCCTCCAGAAAGAAGGAAGGTAAGATAGATACACATGGACAACCAGAGAGGAGACACTAGACGAGAGTGCAAGCTCGCAAGGGAGATGTGTGGAGCTCTCCAGTGGATAATGAATAGAAGGCCATGAGATGGATGTTGAGTGAGCATCTGATAAACCTCATCAAGGCCATAACAAAGAGAAATATCTGAAAGTTGCAGAGAATAGAACCCGAGCAGAAGCTGAACAAAGAAAGAATCCTTGAGAACTGCGAGAGTTCCCTGGTGATATCATGGCTTGGCATGGGGGAGGCTAGAGTGCTAATAATGAATGCCTCTGAGCCTATGGTAGGGTGAAAGGATGAACACCCACAATTAGTTAGTTGGATACTACCTGTAGTAGATAAGTAATCACATATCTTGTGTATTTAAGTGGTATTGTGAGTTAAAGTTGGGTATCCTATGAATGTTGTAGGGATGGTTATGTTTTCTTAATGATTTATATTGTATTTCCTTATTTTGTATTT
>SNQJ01S0034157.1:45164-55684 GCA_010110895.2 Picea sitchensis | reverse complement strand
ATCGCACCCGGCCTGAGCCACACCAACCCTTAACATGGTTGGATTTTTTGTCCCCGCAGGTTTCGAACCGGTGACTTTAACATCACGGAGTGGCTTAACAACACACTCCGTCACCGACTGTCCTACACCTCGGGGACAATATTCTTCATATATTAATATTACATTTGGAAAAGAGTTTTTACTAGCAATGAAAATGGTTTACTCGAAAAAATCGAAGGCATAAATTTGTTTGAGCCCCTTTTTATTATATTATGGTGGATGAAAGGACTGCAACACCTTATTAGTCCCTGCCATGGGACTATAGCAATGGGTTTGCTTTGATGTGACAATAATGTGACATTAATTTGCTTTTGACTATAAATTTGTGTATGCAATGTAATGTTTAACATAGGAAAACAAATATATATTTTTGGATATAATAAAAATATTTGTGTTTATCATTTCTAATTGCTTGATAGAATTGAAGTGTTATTGCTCTCTTCACGTCTTTCAATATGTAGAATTAATTACATAATCAATGAATTTCACCAATCACCACATCTAAATATAAAAAGTTGTATTATGTATTTATTATTATGCATTTGGTGTGGCTTGGCTGTGACCTTAAAAATATATTATTATATTTATATATTTATATTATATTTATTCTCTAATATATTATTTATTATTATATTTATGAATATTATAGTTCCATTCAACTTACGGTTCATTATACATTTTGATTAACAAACAACCCTCAATTATTATCTTTTGACAAAAAATATTCATTACTTGTGCATTTAGTTATATTAAGTTTCATTGTTCAACATGTATTTCCCAACTAACTCGGCAGGGAGTGTGTTGTCATGCAACCCTTGTTGTATATGTTACATATCTAATGGATGGAGGAAGAGGACAACATGCAACAAAATTTATTCATCTTCTGAAAATCAAGGACAATGTTGCACAATCAATGTATGAATCTATATCGGGATTATTATCTAAAATGAATTTATCAAAATATAAAATGGTGAGATTTGGGTTACATGAAATTCCACAAAATATAAAATGGTGGGATTTAGGTTAGATATCTAAAATGGATTTATCAAAATATAAAATGGTGGGATTTGGGTTACATGAAATTCCACAAAATATAAAATGGCGGGATTTGGGTTAGATGAAATTCCATCTATGATAGGTATTCATGAAGGTTTGGCTATTAAGTTGCTTAGTGAAGTGTCTTATTTGTTATGCCCTCAATGTGTAGCACATAGTGAGGCACTAGTTATAACCGATGCTTCAAATTATTTCATGAATTGAATTATATTGATAAGTTGGCCAATAAAATATATTATTGGTAGGGAAAATTCTGCAAAGAGACATGGAGAACTTAAAAGTTTAATAGAGTTATTTCAAATCGATAAGTTATAGGTACTTCAAATTCATCAAATATAACAGCTTTCTAGGGGAGAGGTGTTGAACATGCTTGTCAAAATTATGCTAACATTATTACACGAATCAAAACATGATAATAGAAAGATGTATAAAATTGAACAATATTTTAAGTTCAATTTTGTATTCATTTATGAACTAAATAAGCTAACAATGAACTATTGAAAGGTAACAAAACTTGGTTGATAGGATGATGGGTTTCACATTATCTTTACTAAATCACCACAATTGCACCTCCTGAAATATCCTCACTTTCGACTATGCAACTGCACACTGTCAAATAATAAATCATCATTGCACAAGACACCCAACTCAAACCAAGTCCAAATATGTCCAGACTTGTTAAATTTAATGGCCAAAATCTCTAGTTGTGATGTAGATAGAAAGCAACATGGTGGAATCCCCCCCCACAATAAAAACTAAAACATTGCAAGTCTACTACGTGTTTTATGTGCTTTAAACATTTCATGTCAACCACCTATTTTCTAGGTTAAAATAAAATGGAAAGCAAGAATAAATATTGTCCAAATAGATTTCAACTTAGAGGTTCCAGACATACATTTGGTTTCCATTTTAACCTAACTAGTATTAATATGAATAATAGATTACAATCATAATAAATATAATAATATTAATAATCAATTATAATTCTTATGAAAAAAATAATATTAATAATTGATTTCACTAATAAATATTAATATTAATATTTTATTATAATGATACTAAATATAATTATAACAATAATCAATAATACTTATAATAAAAATATTAACATGAACAATTAATTTCACTAACTTAATAATCAATTATCATTATAAAATTATAATTATAATAAAACATATTAATATTAATAATTATTTTCACTAATTTTTAATAATAAAATTTAAATAATACTTAATTATAATGTTGTAAATTGTATTTTTCCTTATACACAAGAGTCATTCAATCAATATTCTTGCCCCAATTAAAGCTTCAACGATAATGCACTCATCTCTATATAATTATTAACTATATACAGAGGCAATATATACAACATTCCTGCCCTTGTTAAATATTGTATTATTTTACGTTTACATGAATAAATCATAACTCTAAACGTCATATTTAATATTCATATTCATTCAAGTTTTTTTTGGTTTGTTTGTTGTCCTCTCCTTTTAAATATTATATTCATTTTACTTTTACAAGAATATATCATAACTCTAAACGCCATATTTAATATTGATATTCATTCAAGTTAATAGGATTTAAATAAATTTTTATTTAATATAAATTATTATTAAATAAATTTCTATGTAATATAATCTGTTAAGTTTTAAACAATGATAGTTAAATTTTATTAATGTGATTGGTTTCGATGGACCTCGTTTCCTATGTCAACTCAAGTCTGAAACCTATTAAGAGGAGACCTAAAATCCAACTACCTAAGGGTTGGTGTGGCTCGGGCCGGGTGCGATCTCTAGGTGATTTTTACAGCTTAGATATTCTTGGGTCACGGTTTCTCAACCACAGGCTAGTCCCGCAGGTCACGAACACGCTAGCAAACAAAAAAAAGTTTTAAACAACGAACTCAATTAAGATAAATCTATTCTAATGTGTGTTTATAAGTTATATAGACATAGGCTAAATGTGAAAAGTATTTCATATTAATTCAAGACATTAGTTACGATGTTAAATATATTTGATCTACACTTTAATAATCATGGTTTTTGTGGAAGGTTTAAAATTCACATTTCATGGAGCACCTTGGGTTGTTGTTAAAGTAGATTATTGCACTGAAGATGTTTACTTAGGGTAGTTGTATTTTTAGGAAAGGGTCCTCTAATATGAAAATACAAAGTGAAGAGTTAAAGCTTGTTTTGATAATTCATCTGCTTTGACATTTTTTTATTTTATTTTTTTGTATCTGGCGGAATTGACAACTGGGCGGTCTCGTACTCACGTGACACGGGGTCGATTCCGACCGCTGCCACTATAACCTCCAGGTGCCATACGTATGCCTCTTCCACAGGCGCAAGTAAGTCGGGGGGATTTGAACTCGGAACCTCATCGAACATAGCACTTCATATCACAACACTTGCCAAATGAGCTGCCCCCCGAGGGCTATATGCTTTGACATTTAATTCCCTATAAACTTGCTAATTTTTTTTTTTTGAGAAATTCATTTTTAGCTTCCAAATTCTTTCCATTATCTCAAATAAGATGACGAACTTAAAGTTACCCATAATCTAAAGTCGGGTTGTACCTAGAATAAACTAATTATAACCATATCAACGTGAATTTGAAATTCATATTACCCCATATTTAAAATGGTGTGGGATAAGTGTTACCTACAACATCCTCTTTCTTGGTGTGCTTTCTTCTTTTAATCGATGTTTTTTCCTAGCCTTTTTTTGTTCGAATTTAGAGGTTACAATTTCACTATGTCAAAAATGCGATGTTGCCAATTCAGAAATGCAATCTATTGATTTTGGGGGTTTCTAAATTAATCCAAAATGTCAAAAATGTAGTCCCAACAACAATGGATTGTTTAGAAATCAAAGATATTTAATTTTAGACTCTGGGGAGGGTGGGACATTTAGTTAACACTTAGCAATGCCTATTAAAATAGCTTATTGTACAATAATGATGCATGATGGGGATTCAAATTGGAGTAGGATAATGAAGTGAAAAACTGTTCCTTTTTTTATTTGTCCTCGTACGAATTTGTCGAAGAAAATTTTGTTGAAATTCACCATGAAATCATTTGAAATAGCAGAATTGGATTCAACGCTCTCAAAAACCCCCATTACACCCACATTATGCAATCTATTCATGTGATATATGCAATTTCAACAAACTAGTTTCCTTTTAAGGATTATTGACTTTTTTATTTGATTTGAGAACTTCTTATTATTGTGAAATAAGAAAAAAACAATTTGTTGACCGATTATTTCACTTCATTCAAATTTGTGATCTTTGACTTTGCTACATAATGATAAACATTCAAATGAACAAGTTATAGCAAGAATGACTCATATGGTGTCACTCTTGAATTGAAACCCCACCTTCCCTTAATGTTAATGGCCTATCAAGGCACAACCAACATTCCTCTCATTGTTCAAGTGCTTTGGTAAAAAAAATAATAAGTGCAGAAAGCAATTGCCATAGATTCATTGCAAGTTGTGCCATGAGTTTTTGCTCACATATATGTGAGCATGCTCACAATTTAAACAGTTAAAATTGTATATAATAAAATTGTATATAACAGTGTAGTGTATTGAGGTTTTAAAAAGCATGTAAAAACATGATTCCAATTATAATTAGGAAAAAATTCAAAAACATAAAATGTTTAGAAGACACTAAATTTATACTCACAAATAGACTCATTTGGGATTGAATTTGTTAAATGCACAACAAAATGGAAAATATACAGTGTATTCCATACAAATCCTCCCCAAACCCGACATCGACGTCTAGTCCACCATTGCAACTAAATGTAGAAATAACCAAAAAAAAAAACATAATTTTATGAGGGATTTAGAAAAACAAGTCGGGCAACCCATGATTTTCCCTCCTGCTCGTCGGGCCAAGTCCGTCACAGCCCCACTATTTGCCATTTCCCCCCTTTTTCCTCATACCCATTTCAATTCTGTTCCCTTCCCACTCGTTTTTTCTAAGGTTCAATTCTTCAGAGGTCTGAATGAATGGCAGAGGAGAAGACTGGGCCTGGACCTGGGCCTTCAGTAGATTTGGCAGCAGAAGATGAATGGGAGGTTGTGAACGACGATGGCTTCGTATACAAGAGACGAAAGAGGAAGAACGATGCCCCTCCTCCTCCTTCCCCTATTTCTACTGGTAACACAACTGCCAACGATGAGCAGTATCTCCGGCAGCGTCGCCTGCTAAAAAAGGCAGCTCTGCTAAACCTCAAGGCCAAATATGCACAAGAAATCAGAGAGTGGGAATCACTTTCCCAAATGTCCCAGAGCAGATCCACATCTGCTATCACCTCCACTAAAGACCCAGTACCGTCTTCATCATCTCTGCCTCGGACCCAAACGCAGAACGCTCGTAAATGCATCCTCATGGAGCTTCTAAAGCAGGTACTACACATTCTCTTGTTACTTCTCTGCTAAATGCCAAACTGCTCTTCTTTTTTCAAGTTGGTTTTAATGGGTTTATCTTCCCCGTTTCCTCCTGCAGGCTGAAGCCCAGGAGGACTTTATCCAGGATGTAACGAGTATCTGCGGTGCCGTAGAGTTAATTTGTGAAGCCCATGAACAAGACCTCAAACAGCCTGTTCTTGATTTGCCTGTTTGGGGGAGCCCCACTACACTTGTGCACAACTTGTGCCCATCTGACTCCGATGACAATGCCTGATTAATTAACTTATCTCTTCCATATGTTGTGTTGGGCATAAATTAAGTTCGCTTAAAATCAGGTGTGATTTGGGTTTTACTGTATTTCTTTTCTGCTGGGAAGTACTGGTTCAATTCTTCCATTTTTTTTTTCTGTATTTACGACTTACTGTATCATTGGGATCCCAATTTACATTTACTAGAGAAAGACAGATAGATAAGAAAAAATAGATTCTATTGATCAGAATATATCACTTACTGGTGATTTACATCAGGTTTACTGAGATAGTGGAAGCTTTCATCAATGCTTCCTGTTCTAAGCTATCAACAGATCTAAAAAAAAAATGGAACTATTCTGTTCTGTTTATAGCTATCGAGCAAAAATATACATCATAGTTAGAACATAATTATAAGAAAAGCAGAACAGACTGAAACCACCTGCTAAGACAAGATAATTTTATTAATGTCCACGAATGACTAAAAGGGAAGGACTCAAAAGTACAATCCAGTAGTGACACAGAGAAGGAGTGCCAAAGCATCTCCTATAAAATAAGGACATGAAAGAGGGAGTCTACTCCAAGTGAAAAGCTGGAAGTTGTCTTCTCTCGATGAGCTCCTTCCACGAGAGGGTCTTATAGATCTTGGCTGAAGACATTCATTCTCCCACGGGGAGGAAACACCATATCTATGACAGGGTAACTTCCTTGGGATGGAAACTTTCCTCATTTCAGGTTTAATTACAGAGATACCCAACTGTCCTTGCGTCGTCAAATATCCCCTGATCCTCTTTACGCTTCTTATCATTGTTAGGACACAATCTCTTTTAGTACTCCTCGGAACAGAGTTATGGTCTTAGTCACTTGGTTCGTGTTTGTGTTCGAATTCGGCGAGCTTGAAGTTTGCCAAAAATTCGATAGTCAAAATTTTGGGGATAAAATTCGGCATTAAGTTCAACATAGTACAAAATTTGATATATATATATATATATATAATAAAAGTTGATACTCTTATTATAAGTTTATCATACAACTGATATAAATGAAAATAGCATACCAACATGATTAATCATGAAACATATATATTTTAAATACACATCATCTTGTTCAAAAGCTAAAAACATGTTCATGAAAGTTTGAAACATAGCATTAAAGACATGAACATAACATTAAAAAGTTTTGCAAAAGTTAGCGTGCAAAAAGAAAACTAGAACATGAACACAAGTTTCATTCTTGATGTTCCTGTGGCCTACTTGTTACATCAAAAAGCTCTATGTCTTCAAGAGCACCAGGGGCAGTAAAACCACTAGAAGCATGATCACCACTGAATTAAGCACTAGCTGAGGCTCTATCACTCTCAATGCCAAGATCATCTCCATCTTCTGGTGCATCTGGAACATGATTGAGCCATGGAGTAGAAGAATTGGATGAGTCTTTAGCCACATTCTTTAAAGCCAACTGCAAGTTACTGCAAACATAAACATGATCTTCTAATTTTCCAGATAACAATCTATTTCTTTTCTTGGAATGAATATGGTTAAAGGAGCTCCAATTCCTTTCACAAGCTGATGCACTTGATCCCTATCTCAAGACACAGATTGCAAAATTTTGCAATTCTGGGGCCCCTGATCCATACAATTTCCACCATATTGCTCCAACAACTTTAGTCCTATCCTACTTTGTTGATTTGGTTCCAAATACCCGTTCTTCTAATATGTATGCTTTGAGCTGAGATCTAACTGAATATGCAATTGATGGATCTGGAAGTAGCTTTTCAATAGCCTCATAAAGGCCACTCATGATTTCGTCATCTTGATGTCTTGATATTCCAAACAATCTAGGGTCTAAATAACAACCTGCTGCATGTAAAGGACTATGCATCATCTTCCATCTTTGATCAATTACCTCCCATATCTCCTGGTAATTAGCTTCCACATTATCAAAAGCAGTGGCAATGGCTTCCTTGCAACGATCCATGCCCTCATAAATAAAACCCATAGATGGTTTGTCACCATCAACCATGCGGAGCACATTAGCAATTGGATTACACATTTTTAAAACTTTGTCAACATTTTCCCAAAAGCTATTGTTGAGCACTATTTATTCCACATTTTTTCCTTTTGATTCTTTTGAAAGGTGAGATCTCTTCCACTCAGTATTGTAGAAAATAGCTCTTAGG
This sequence comes from Picea sitchensis, assembly GCA_010110895.2. Lineage (NCBI taxonomy): Eukaryota > Viridiplantae > Streptophyta > Pinopsida > Pinales > Pinaceae > Picea > Picea sitchensis. The sequence goes on along the minus strand of SNQJ01S0034157.1, from coordinate 47,738 downwards.
CTTGTTTTTTCTTCAACAACTCTTTTTAGGGTAATGTAAAATGTAGCAAACCTTGTATCACAAGGCCTCAACAACTCTCTAGTTGTATTTTTCATGTATATGCTCAAAGTGAGACGATGGTTGATGATAAAATTTGCAATTGTTTTTCCTCTGTGAATGGCTCATTGACCCATGGAAATTTGGCTAAATCATGAAGCAATAAATCCAAGTAGTGAGTTGCACAAGGGGTCCAATAAATGTTTGTGTACTTCTCCATAATCATCTTTCCTGCACCAACACAATTTGAGGCACTATCTGTGATAACTTGGACAACATTTTTCTCTCCAACCTTCTGAATTGCTTCATCCAAAATTCTGAAAATAAATTCTGATGTCTTCACTTCGTCCATTGAATTAACTGCTTTCAAAAAATATACCCCTTGAGGGGAATAAACCAACACATTGATCAATGGACGATGACACAAGTTTGACCAACCATCACTCAAAATCGTACAACCTGTATGCTTCCAAGACTGTCTAATGTCATCCAACTTGTTTGTCACTCTATCCTTTGTTTTGTTGAGCAAAGTGGTCCTTAAAGAGGAATATACCCCTTGCCAAAATCAATGGCCTTTTTAAATATATTTTTAAAATATGGACTTCTGGCCACATTGAATGGAATTGCACATGCATAAATTTTTTTGGCAACGACATCATCAACTTCTTGTTTTTCCATAGGTTTCCAAAATTGGTTTAATGTTTTGGCAATCTTCCTTTCAATCCACTGCCTCTTCATATCCCTTTTTCCCTTTTCTACTGTTAGAAATAGGGAAAAATTGAAACAATAATGCCTTTTTAAAATTTTTGATTACTAGATCAACATAAAGAATAAAACAAACAAACAGATCTGAAGCAAATAAGATTTCTGAGTTATGAAATAACATTTAACTTACCTCCTGAATCAATGAGAGATGTACCTGTCACAAGTGAGATGTATGCCTCTATAAGTATGGTCAGATTTAGTTTAGGTTCATAGATCAAACCTCTAGGGTTTGATCTCTGTCAAAGAGAACTGTGGGACAGTTTTTCCATAGATAGGAAACCCCAAAGAAAACACCAATAAACAATAGTCATAACAACAAATAACCCCATAAAGAAACCCTCCAATAAACAGTGATAGCACAGGAAGGAGATCTGAACTGCAAGGAAATCAACTACAAACAAACTCTCATATAGATCTGAACAACAAGGAAAACATCCACAAGAAGACCCTCTTACAGATCTATGACAACAAGTAGATCATCCACAAGAGGATCCTCACACAGATCTAGGACAAAAAGTAGATCATCCACAAGAAGAACCTCATATAGATCTAGGACAACAAGTAGATCATCCACAAGAAGAACCTCATACAGATCTAGGACATCAAGTAGATCATCCACAGGAAGAACCTCATACAGATCTAGGACAACAAGTAGATCATCCACAGGAAGAACCTCATACAGATCTAGGACAACAAGTAGATCATCCACAAGAAAAACCCTCAGATCTGGACAACTGAGTAAACTCCAACAACAAACCCTCTTACTCAAAAAAACTGGACTGCACACAGAGAAACCCCCATAGGGTACTCAAAATACTCCAAGCGATAGCTAGAGGAGGTATGTACAGCCACAGAGGGTGCCCAGAAAGTAGCTGCGACTCCTCCACACAAAGATCCGTGACCAGAGAGGGGGATGACAACCATAAGGAAGGCTCGACAACTAGACTGAAGCTGAAGACATGTTCGACAACTTGGTGAGGGGTAGATTTGAAGCTGAGGATAGGTCCGGCTGCACTTTACACCTCATAGGAGACACATCCAACAACAACTCCAAGAGAGAAAAACTTCCACCCAATAAAATTGCAGAATTGAACTTGAAAAGCAAATGGGAAGGCCGCATCAATCAAGAGAGAATAGTCATTGAGGTAGCCGCAACAAGAGGAGGATGAGAGAGTGAGTGTGTGTAGAATGCTAGGGGGGTAGGGTTTTATTTATAGTTAGGGAGAGGGGTTAGGGCAATATAAATTAAAATTAAATATTGACATTTAATTAATACAAATATTAATTAAATTGTCAATTAATAAACTAAAACCCTAATCTCATAAATAAAACCCTAAACACATAAATAAAATCCCCATCACATAAAACAAAATCCCCATCACATAAAACAAGAGGGAAAGCAAAACAACAATGGATTACCTTTTAAGACAAAGTCAAGGGGGGTTCCATAATGGCAAAACATGTCCACATGAGTCTCATAGTGAACTATAAACTTTATCATCACTGCATAAGGGGGTACATCAACAATGTGGTCATGTCCATCTTCATAGGCACTCCTAGGTCTCATGGACCATCCCGGGAGAGAGGAAGAGGATCACACATCAACTCATCTTGGTATTAGACCAAGATCTACTTAGTCAAAGACCAGCTTGCCCCATAACACACTTGGGGGCTCTAGAACACATCTAGGGTCTTATCCACCAAGGTACAAGACCAAGGATCAACCCATGCATTAAGCAAGGGTTCCTTGGAACACATCCAGGGGCCCTAGAC
>SNQJ01S0034157.1:16931-41258 GCA_010110895.2 Picea sitchensis | reverse complement strand
AGCGATCAAAGAATTGCTCGCTATGGGGCACATCAGGCCCAACAGGAGTCCTTTTGCATCTTCAGTAGTACTAGTACTGAAGAAGGATGGCACATTACGGATGTGCATCGATTACAGAGCGCTCAACAAGAAAACGATCAAGAGTCGTTACCCTATTCCACGCATAGATGAGTTGATGGATGAGTTACATGGGGCAGTCTTCTTCAACAAGATTGATCTACGCTCAGGATACCATCAGATCAACATCCGGGAGCAGGATATTGAGAAGACAACATTCCGATGCCATTTCGGACATTTTGAGTTCTTGGTCATGCCATTTGGACTGACCAACGGACCAGCCACTTTCCAGTCTTGCATGAACCATATCTTCAGAGGACAGTTGAGGAAGTACATTCTGGTATTCTTCGATGATATATTGATCTACAACAAGACATGGGATGAGCATTTGGCACATTTGGAGGCAGTCTTGGATATTATGAAGACCCAGTCTTTATATGCCAAGGAATCCAAATGTGAATTTGGCATGAGGGAACTACTATATTTGGGGCACATCATCAGTGGGCAGGGAGTACAGGTTCATTAGGAGAAGATCAGAGCCATTGTGGATTGGCCAACGCCCAAAAATCAAGACTAAAAAATTAAGATACAACTAGATTTTAGTGTTAGAACTTCTTACACTAAAAAATTAAAAAAATTATAATACAAACAAAATTATAACACAAAAAGATAAAAAAATTTATAATACAAAAAAATTAAAAAATTTATAATACCCACTACAGTCTACCTTCCAAAACAATTTACAGACTGCAGACTGGTCACTGCAGTTACAAAAAATACAAAAAACTTACCTGCAGGCCGTAGTCCGCAGACTCTGCAAGGTCAACGGGACAATTGGGACTTGGCTTTGGTCACTCCAGGATAAAAACTGGTGCCGCTGCTAACCTCTGTAAAAATATAACCCTGGTCCCCAGCTGCTCGCGTCTCTGGTTTGTTGGCAAATATTTTCACAGTCGGGGCCACTCCTGGAGTCCTGGTCGCTCGGGGTCACTCGGGGTCGCTGTAGCCTGCTCTGGAGATGATACCGTATACGTCGTTCGGGCTGCGGGCGTGCTGGAGACTGGAGTGTGGAGATGCTGGAGATGAGTTGAGTGTGGAGTGTTGGAGATGCAATGCGCGGGGAAAGAAACGAAATAAAAAACGACACTGACAGGAGATCATTTACTCGCGCGGGTTTTCACTTAACTTTTCAAATGAACCCGAACTTGATCAAACCCTAGATGAATTTAATTGTTTAAAATCCCGATTTTGTTTGGCATTGTGTTCGAGTTCAAGTTCGCCATTAAGTTCGGTGAACTCGAACGATTAAATTCGTGCCCATAAAAAATTCGCCAATTTTTGAATTTATTCAATTAAAAACGGCAAACCCGGTGACTAAGGTTATGCTGTCTCAATGATGACTTTCTCGACAATCCGTAGTTCTGCTATTCTTCTCTGCAGACATCCATCAGATATGGCTAATCCCTATCTGAACTTGTCTGAGATTACCTTCAGGCATTCTTTCCAAGCGTCCTTTTCTGACACATCATCCTGATTCCCGGCTCATGTCAATTGTGCCACTCATCTGCTTCTGAATTGCAATGTTTGCCAGCCAATCCACTGCCTGTTTGGCTTCTCTCCTAACATGAACAACTTCAATATTCTGAAAAGATTTCTTCTCCTTCCAGCACCATTCTATATAACTTGTGATTTCCCATGACTTGTTTGCAGCCTGTTCGTTCATGAGATCATTTAGGAGCTTCAAATTTCCTCCTATGATTACTTTGGTGGCTTTCATTTTCTTTAACACACTTTTTCCTTTAATCAGTCCTTGGTTCTCTGCCTTATTGTTTGACCCTTGCCCCAGGTATTCACAGAAAATTCTCAACAGTTTAATTGAGTCATCTCTAATAAATCCACCCATGCCAGAGATTGCTGGGTTTCCTTTAGAAGCCCTATTAAATTTAACTTTTAAGAATCCCGAGGTTGATGATTTCTAGGGCCGCTCTGCTCTCTATAATACTGGTTTTTGTCCATTTTATTCTAAATAGAGATTTATTTCCTGAGGAAAAGTTCCTCTTCAGCTGGGATTATGGTCAGGGAATATTTGGCCTTAGCTTTGGATGTCTCTACTATTGGTCTCTTGATTTGAAATGAAATCTGTTAGGGGCTTAGTCTTTAATCTTCAAAGATCCTACCATTTCTAGGTTTTCAAATAAATCAGATTGCAAATCCTGGAGTGATTTCCCAAATCATTTTCAAAGTGGGATATTTCCGGGGAGGTTTCCCTCATTTTTCTGAGATATACTCCACCGAGTTAGCCCTTGGAATACTTTATTTGCCCCAGTCTCAATAAAGTTCCAGAACTGACTTGCGATTTCATATTTCAGCAGTAGGTGTTGGCTGCTTTCAACATCTTTCATGCACTCGCTTCACCTTGTTGGCCCAATTCTCCCTCTAAATCTCAGAGCTTCTTCTGTCAGAAAATTTTCTGTTTATAGCCAAAGATGAGAATCGGACTACCTTAGTACAAATGCCAGGAATGGCAATCTTTTTCTAGAGTTTGTTTTTCTGGAGTTCTGCCGATTCAAGGATTGCCTTATAATCCTCCCTGATGCTATAATTCCCTGCCCCATCCTCGTTTCATCTTAGGGCTGTTCCAGATTGAGGATCCCTTTGGAAATTCCTGTACCGTGGAATCATATAAGTACTTTTGTTTTCAAGTTGCATTATCTTACTCCATAAAGTATCCGGTTAAGATGGGATCCTCTAGAAGAGCTTGGCTGTTGGAGCCTTGTTTACCAGACCACTTCTTATACCCTATTCTCTTGCCTACTTTGGTTTGAGCTTTTCTGCCAGGGTAGTAGATGCCACTTTTTTTTTCTTTGTTACATCACATAGAAAGTTTCTTGGCAGTTAAATTTTAGAGATTACTCTGAATGGTGCATTGATAACAGAGCTCTGATAAAGGGGAATGACCATTGTAACTGATTGAATATAGATCATTCTACCTGCTGAAGAAAGATTCCTGTTGTACCATACTTCCATTCTTTTCTTGATTTTGTCTATACTGGCTTTCCAATTTATGGCTCTGTGATCACCAACTGGATATTTTGTTGGAAAGGTTCCTCTCTGGAAGCCTAATATTTCCAGGATTTTTCTTTGAATTCTATTAGCTGGTTTGCTGAAAAAGACCTGTGTCTTTTCCACACTTGTACTATGTCTCAAAGTTTTTTCAGTCTTCCAGAACTTGCAGGTCTTCTTACTGTTGATGTTTGAACAACATCGGGAAGACATTCTTCCAGATATATATATATATATATATATATACATGACATGATATTTATAATACAAAGTATAAATATATATATAATAAATATGTAGTTATTTATTATCCAAGGGACACATTCTTTCATGGATAGTCACCATATGTTCTATATATATGGAACACTCATCATTGTAATAATATATATTAATATACAATATCATCTCTTATGAAAATTCAACACTTACATCATGAATTCTACTCCAGCGAGGCCCCATGGATACCATAAGTTACCTGTAAATAATCCCTTTCAACGTGGTTTCTCTCCCTTTATCTGAGTCAGCAATGGCTCCTTGTCCTCGCTGGGTGAGTACACCTAGAGTATGGAGTAGGTCCTTGCAATGTTGCTTCTTTCCATGTCATTCCCAGGCTTCCTCTTCAAGGGTTTGCCCTCTGGAAGCTGCAAAGGAATGGAGACAAAGAAGCCCTCTGTCAAGGAATGAAGAAGCCCCAAAGTAAGGAAGCTATCAGTTAAGGAACGTAGCCCTCTGCAAAGGAATGAATCTTTATGCCTTAGCAGAACAACCGTAGCCCTCTGCGAAGAAACAAAGCCCTCCCACTCTGCGAAGGAACAGAACCCTCTATGAAACAGTGTTTTAAAACTCGGTCCAAGTTGACTCGGACTTGGTCAACTCGGCCGAGTTGATTGGTGACCAGCTTGACTCGGCCATTGGCTCAGTTCATTGGGCTGGTTGGTTTGGTACCAAGCCGACCAAGTTAGAGCATGACTCGGCTGGTTCGGTATCAAACTGGCCCTACTCGGCTTAGTAGGTACTGGGCCCCACCAACATGCAAAATTCAATTTTTCTTTAAAAGATTTTGACTAAAAATGCTGGTAATTTTTCTTTAGTTGACATTTCTTTATCTTCAAGTCGACATTTCCTTTAACAACTTTAGGGAAAGATAAAGGAAATCTCAACTTCTACTTAAATTTTTAACATTACCATTAATTGTTTCATGATGTTTGAGAGTGGTTCGAACCTCATTGGACTTCATGTGGAGAAAGTAGACTTTCATATCCCATTCAAAATTCAGCAGACTTAACAGTTTTCAGGATTCTAGGATTGGTAGGATTGCAACATTTTCATTGTATTCTATCACGTATGAGGGTATGTGATTGGCATTTAATCAAGAGCTCCAAGCCCTTTATGTACCTCGATGTTGGTGGTATTGATTGTTGAACTCCTCTGTCACGGCCTTAGCAAAAATCATTGATTAGGCATGTTAAGCTTTTTCTACCATTATTATAAGGCTTCGATTAGGTTGTTTCATCAAACTTGGGAGGTGTTGACTGATGTCCCTAGAAGATTGAGGTAGAGGAAAAGGCTAGACAAGAGGCAAAGGGTGATACTAATGATGAGGATCCCAATATAAGCAATGGTGGAACATTGCTTGTCATTTAAATGTTCTTGCTCATTTATTCACAATGCTTTCTTTCAAAGTTTCAATAATTTTTTGGGAATCTTTAAAATATAGTTTTTTCATTAAAATTAAAATATTTTATGTATTTTTTAGTAAACCAAGTCATTGAAATCAGATCAGTCCGAGTCAACCTGAGTCCGAGTCCGAGTTGACACTTGACCGATTCTGAGTTTTAAAACATTAAAGTAGGAAGCCCTGCTCACTACTTGACCACCTTTTTAGGGACTGTGAGTTGGCCTTTTTTTTACAAAGCTGCCTATCCTTATTTGATGGTTTGAGTTTCTTGCTTCTGTAGGTAGCAGCCATGATAAAATGGGGCTTTTGCCTCTTGTGTCGGCATAACTTCTCTGCTCATGACACTGCAATATCCTACTGCTTTGTGTGCTTCTGATGCTTCTGTGAACTTCCAGTATTCTTGGCTTTATGCCTAACTTCCGCTTTCCAACTTTCAAGAGGGTCTGCATTTTGTTTGAGGCATTTCTGCTGGGGTCATTAACCTGTGCAGTTTCTTGGCTGTAAGTTGTGCTCTTGCTGGCACATGCTGGCCAGCTGTGAAGATTTTATTTCAATTGCTGCATTGGATCATTGCTTATCTTAAGCTTTGAGTCATGTAAAGATTCAAGGTTTTAGGGGTCGTGGGAGAGGATGGAAGAATGATATCTGCATTTCTTTGCAATTTTTCAATTATTGAGCACAACTCCATGCAGAGGTCCATGGGTTGAATTTCTACCAATGACGTGGGTACCTTGCTGAATGCCCTGGTCTGGCATTTTGGTTAGGACCCATATCCACAAGTAGTTGGTCTTGAGTGAGCACATAGTTGGAGACTTGTTTGACGGAGGAAAGTTATTCATTTGAGGCAGAAGAAATCATGGGCATTTTCATGGTCCTGGGTATAGAGGTTTTGAGTGTTGGTCAAGCTGGGTAACCTGTACCGACAGTGATTTCAATGGGCATTGATCAAGACGGTTGGGGTCCTGAGTCCTGTGCTGGTTGGTAGATTCAAGAGATACCACCTGCAGAATTAAATTAGTAGGTGGCAAATGCATCAACTCCAGGTAACAATGCAGTTTTACCCTCCGTTCTATAATCTCAGTATGCAGTTTTTTTGACTGGGAATTCTGAGAATGAATCTCCGTTAGTAAAATGTCTTAAAATTGTACATGAAGTTGTTAATTCAAAAGAGGCTGGGAAGGAGAAAGAACCTGAGAAATTAAAATCAGTTAAAGTGGAGACTGAAACCAAGTCATCAATTTTTGGTTGACTTGGTTAATTCAGATGTTGACTTGATAGAGTCAGGTCAAGTCAACGACCAATATTTGGCCCATAATTTGTCAAACTTGGTTGAGTCAAGTTGATTTAATTAAGTCCAATAACACATCTTTAAACACTACAACGAAATAAATAGATGACAAGAGAATATCTTTTGTATTTATTCGATTAAGGGATTTAAAAACACATTAAATCTTGTTTAGGCTCACACCTACTTCAATATCAAGAGGTTGCTTTACCTTTGTGATTTTGTTAGGTTCCTCATCAATCTTTTACTACTTTGATATTTGATCATCATGTTTCTAATCCTCCAAAAATACTCTTTATTTCTTGGAATAGAGTTTTGCTTCTTGAGAATTTCTCAAATAGGGGCTTTGAATCTAGTAGAGGCTACAGAGAAGAGCGTTCAAGCATTGTCTCCTCATTATATCACAACCAACTAGATTCTTTTGTTTGCTATTTTTCTTGCTTAGGAAAGCCTAGATCTATATGTAGGCCAATTTAGTCACCATTCATCTTTGTACCTTTATCCCATTTGGTGCTTAAAGTACGTTGCACCTCACTTCAAGATCACATGCTAAACCTTCATTATCCTCATGTTCATCCTCGTCATCATCATCGAATCTTTATAAAATTGTCGCACACTCGTCTTGTAGTTCTTGATGACCCCATTTGGTTGGATGCTTTAAGGTCATCTAAACAATTGTCACATGCTATCCTTCATTATCCTCATATTCTTCATCTTTCTTATCATCATCATCATCATCATCATTAAGTCTTCAAAAAATGTTTCCACATTTGTTTTGAAATTCTTGGTAGTCCCATTTGGTTGGATGCTTTCTTCAAAAGGTTATCCAACTAATTATCACACATTTGAAAGCTTTTAAAGGCCTATATTTTCATCCTTTTTTATTGTATAAGCCAAAAGTGTTGTAATTTTTATCACAGATTGAGTGGAATGATGTTTTTTATTAATGTCCACTAATAACCAAAAGTGGTTAAAAGAACTGCAATTGAATGCATACAAGATCAAGTACAAGGGAGCATATTTTAACTTTTGGTTGCTCCAAATGTGTTTTTACCTAGCTATGGGAGCATTTCATGTAATGTGAAGGGCTTGTAGTCCCCTAACCCCTTTGTTGTATTTTGGTTGACTTATACTTGGAGAGATTAGATTGGGTGTATGCTTATTTGCGATTAGTGCTAAGAAGGCACACTTCTTGATGTGGTAGTTGGTACATGTGGTGGTTTGACATCTTTTACAAGGGTGCACTTGTTAGGGAGGATGGGTGCTTGGGATATGTGGAATGACCAACTTGAAGAAGGGTGTTATGCGCTTAAAGGTTGGGTATAGAGTCTTAGGAGCATTGGAGCCACCTTGCACATATTTTGAGGAATGCTTGAGTTGAGGAGCCATTGTTGGAGGAGTGCTTGACACGTGGACACCTTGAATTGGAGGCTGCACCATCTTGGTGGTTGTACAAGTCCTATTGTGCCACGTGGCATTCGAGGCTTAATGAAGTGCTCCACTAAAGCTTTCTTGTTGACTTAGCCTATGGTTTACTTGTGGACTTAGTCCATGTTTTATTGTTGGCCTCCCTCACCTATTCTATATTAAAGGGAAGAGTGTGTCTTTGTAATGAATCACTCTTAAAGAGTTTTGTGTCTTGGAGATGTGATAGCTGGTGTGATGCTTTCTATTGGAGGGTTTTGGAAGAACAATTATTTTCTTTTGTAACAAGGACAATGTTTGTGAGAGGCATGTGCTAGGGTTCCTTGGCTTGTGTGATGCAAGTGAAGAGCAAAGCTTGTGAGATGTGTTACCTCAAAATCCGTCACCCAAAAATGTAAAGTCCTAAGCACTTAGGTAAAGACTTGTGTAACTAAGAGGTTGGTCACTGTCACCTCACCAACCCTTTTTTGCACTTTAGGCTAGGAGAAATGGAATCCTAACCAAGGGGGCTTCCCTATGAGTTACTAAGTTCACCTTGTGTAGTATGGAGTGGAAGTAAGGGAAAACTTAGCAACATGAAACAAAAGGAAAATGAAAATGGATTTTATGGTTTTGGGTGGTAGTGGATAAAAGGGAACGACCAATGCCTTATTTGTTTGGGCTATGGAGGTCATGCATGCAACCTTAGAGGGTAGCTTTAATGAAGGATTAGGGGCTATAGCCTATAGGTAGTCAAGGTGGCTTGCTCTACAACAACCCTAATTTGTTTAACATGAAAACACATGTTTTATAAAGGGAATGGACTCTATATGGGGAGCTCCACAACCAAATTAATCTAGTGGCCTTGTTTAAGAAAAGGGAACTATGCTTTTATCCACCAAGGATGTTTAAGGCATATGATTTCTATTCCTTTAGACAGAACAATGTAAGAAGAAGGCTTTAATTACCTCCTCCAATGTAGCAATGTTGCTCCTCTATGGCTCCTAGATCAACTCTTACAATCAATCTTGCAAGAAAAAGTCTCCAATGGTGCGCCTAGAACATAATGCCACACATACAAAGTTGTACATACAATTATACATAACTTAGACAAATAAAAGATCACCTTTATTCCAATGCTTGGAGTCTTTCTACTCACCAAATCCTCACTACAAATGGAGAGAGAAAACCCTTATATAGGTTTTAGCTCAACTCTTCTCTATAATAACATATTATTTTCTTCATGTGGTTCTCCAAGGAAAATATTAAAAATATTTACAATAACAACCTAAGTGGGCAAATTAAGACAAAAGGCCCATAGAAAATACCAGTTACAATATTCTAGATGAATGTGATGCCACATGTCATCTTCCTCAATCTTCTAGCTCATTCAAGGTGAAATGCAAGTGCCATTTGTCTCCTTCATGTGCAAGGCGCTCTCCAAGAGATAACCACCTCAATAAAATAATGAAAGAGCTAAGTCAAAGAGGTAGAGCACTTTCGAAAGCATGTGCATGAATGCCAAATGTACAAGCCTCATGATGGGGGCTCTCTCCAAAAATAACCACTTCAAGAATAATAATCAAATACTTGGTCAACAAAGTAAGGCAAATCTTCCAAGGTAAATGTGAGGATGCCATGTCTAAAGCTCCATGAAAAGGTTGCTATTCTAGATATGCATGCAATGCCAAGTGTAATGGTTAGATTGCTTCTTTTAGAATCCCTTTGACCAAGAAACGATATAAAATATGCTTTGAACAAGTGTGCCCTTGGTATTTGAGCCTTCGTTTCCACTTTTACTTGGTTGAAACAATAAAATGTTCCTTCCACAAGTGCACCCTAGGAAGGAGTGCCTTGTGTCCACCATCACAATAAAATATTGTGTATGCATGTGCCTTTGAAGAGAGAGAAAGAGTGCCCCCTTGGTAATTGTGCCATCTCAACTACCTTTGACCAAGTCAACCATGAATATGCCACCATAGATCATGCACCCTAGGTATTTGTGCAAATGGGTCCACATCAAAATCATGATATCTCCTCAAAATATGTCCAAGTGGACCTCCTTTGACCAAGTTAGACTAGCTCCTGTCACTTCACATATGTAAGGTGTGAACAAGGTTATTCAAAAAGTAAGTCCTATGAATAATGGAGCACACCGCCTAATGGCCTAGGGATATGTGCATGAGTGGATGAGGTGGAGGATCAAAACCCTAAGGTGCATCCCTAGTCAACTCAATGCTCAAGAACCTCCTCAAAAATCATGCCAAAGGATAAGGATATGATAATGGATTAGTTGCCATGTGTGAACAAGGCCAAATTGATGATAAGACAAATGCCTTTTTGTGGGTTGCCTCAACATGTGTGCCAAAAGGGAAGTGATAAGATAACATAAGTTGTGTAACACATATACATAGGTTGTGTTCCCTAGTAAATGGTTAGCAAATGAAATTTAGGGAATTAGCCTTAATGAAAAATTAGAACATTAAAGTACTCACAGGTCAATAATTAGGCACTCACCTAAGGTTTATGATTTTAATTAAAATATCGTAAACCAGTTAGGTGTGTTAACACTAGAAAAAGTGGAAATATGAGAATTGAGGGGTTAATATGGTATAGAACATAGGGAATTCTAGGCAAAATGTACCATGCACCTTCTAGGAGATGGAATGGCGTGAAATGCAAAGGCAATTATGGATTTTACCTAGGCAAAAGGTAGAGATGTTATGTGATACACAAACTACCTAGGCAAAATTGTGAAGTGTGATGAAAATGTATGTGTGAAGTGGATTTCACCTAGGCAAAAGTGATAATATGCTTGCAATAAACAAATTGCCTAGGTGAAATTATGGAAATGACATGGAACATGAATGAAACTAGGAAAACACTAGGTAAGTGCATCACCATATTAGAGGACACTCATGGTCTAACCGTGCAACACAAAGTGAAGGTGACTAGAACATGACTAGGTGATCATCATGATGTTGGTCCATGAAGAAAATAATGCACAATTGAATCAACCTCCACCAATATTCTAACCTTTGGAAGGCTAGAATCAACCTGGACAAAACCAAGTTTACCTCTCTTACAGTATGAGGGCTAACAAGATGCAAGTGTGGATCCAAGGGTTGGACAATTGATGTGATGCTAGCTCGTTGTTGAGCTCTTGGAGAGGCTAGTATAACTTGATGGGATGCTTTGCTATGCCTTGTTTTTTATGGTTAATGTTTATAGTAATTGTGGATGCCCTAGCTAGGGTTTGGGAAGCATTGGAGAAGTCCTTGCTTGGGATAAAGCAGAATGACTTGTTGAACCAGCTTTGGCAAAGTTGAGATATTGTACTTTATCTTCATATTGTGATGATAAGGAGTTGTATCATTGTTGTCCTAAATTCTCTTATTGTAGATTTGATTTTCAGATATGTTTTTCATGTGTTTTGAACAAGTTTCATGGTTGTGTTGATAAGCTAATTTATTGGGATAACAAGGTTGAAATGTTCAGTGATTTGGCATGCCTGATATGAAACTTCAAATTTTAAATGTATTGTTATATTTTCGCTGTTAATGAAGATAATTTTCAGAATCGCATACTCGATTAGTTTATGCCCTAAGGCTGTTGCATTGATCTAATGTTGAAGATTTTGCATGTATCTATTTGAACTTTCTTGGACTAGTGGTAAACATATTTGTGATATTTGCAGGTGTATTTTTGAATATTTCAGCTTAGTGCTAAGGCTGAAACTTCTATGTGATAGATCCATGGCCTCATTGAAGTTTTTAGATTTGCATGCTTGATTAGATCATGACCGAAGGGCTGTTGCATTGATCTAGTGTTGAAGTATTTTCTCGTTTATATACTTGAACTTTCTTAGACTAGTGGTGGACAGATTTGAGATATTTGTACTAGGTGTATTTTTGAATATTTTAGTTCAGCCTTAAGGCCGAAAGTTCCATGTGATAAATCCATGACCTCAATGAAGTGAGATAATTTTTTTTGAATTGGACAAATTGCAGATTTCTAAGTGAAGATGCACTGCTTATGAAATTTCTACATGGTATCAAAGCTTGTTTCGTTGATATTGTTCTCTTGTTGAGACAGAGTTAGATATTTCAATAGATATGAAACCCTAGCTTCATTTGTTGTAGTCGGTTCGTGCTTGGGATAAGCACTTGTACCCTAGAAGGGCTTGTTGGGTTGATGCCCTAGTTGCTCTAGGGATTGGAGTGGTGATCTCACCTAGGGTATGTGATCGATTTGCTTGATTTGTTCGCTGATTTGTTGTTTGAGGTGTGCTTCAGAATTTGTAGGGATGATTACTTTGGATCTTAGAGAGCGTGATAGGTTAGAAGGTGCTTCCAACTTTACACTTTGGAACTATAGAGTCTAGACTGCAAATGCTATTGGAGGAGGTTGAGCTTTGGCTGTTTGTTATAACAAGATGCTTGTTCTTGTCAATCTAGCTCACTTGACCGTTTATAAGAAGAAAGAGGTGAAAGATTATTTGATTCCTCACATTGTAGATAAGAAGACGACTAAGGAGATCTATGATGCTTTGATAGTGTTGTACCAAAGTGTGAATATGTCTCACAAGATGCACTTGAAAAATAAGCTTTGCATCCTTCACATGAGTTTCAAAGATTTCGTGGCTAGTAACTTGATGAAGATCACATAATTGAGAGATCAGTTGGTTCCCATAGGGGTGAAGGTTGAAGATGGGGAATTGTTTCCCATTGCTTTGAATATGTTTTTTCCATCTTGAAAACCCTTTGTCTAGAGTGTTTGTGCTCGTGAGAATATGCTCTCATTTGGAAAGCTTTGGGATGACTTTGAACATGAAGAGACAAGGTTAGAATCCAATTTAGCCAAGGAATGTGAAGTAGAAGACCTTGCCCTTTTTGAGAGGAATATAATGACAAGCAAGAAAAGAGGACCAATAAAGGGTAAGAAAAATGAGTCTTTAAACCAAGGTAAGAAGGATTTAAGTCATGTGAAATGTTTCAAATGTCATTAGAAGGGGCATTGTGCTAGCCAATGTCTAGAGAAGAAGAAAGGGAAGGCCAAGTAACATAAACATATTTTAGGGAGTTGGGAGACTATTACTGAAGTGGATGAGTTAACATCCAGGCTTGAGACCATCTTCTCTATGGTCTCTTGTTTATTGACCATCACCATGTTTGTTGTTGGATGGTATGTGGATAGTGGGGTAGTGAGACTTATGACTCATGATGGGAAGATCTTTAATATTTTTTAGGAGTAAGAGGGAGGAATGTGAGTGGATTTTGGTGATGATGCCACTTTTTCAGTGAAGGGATTGGACTCCATCTCTTTTTGGATGCCCTTAGGTGATGTTCTTGAGTTGAATGATATTTGTTTGTACATGGTTTGACAAAGAACCTTCTTTTAGTGTCTTGCATGACAGATCTACATTGTGTGGTAGAGTTTGGCGCTCAAAAGGTCATCATAGAGTTTGAACTCATGTTATGGCCAAAGGGGTCCAAGTTGGTGGTCTTTGTACACTGCAAGTAGATCCAATGAAGCATGGTGATCTAGTGCATATTAGTGACAAGATGTGTGAACTTTGACATAAGTGTTTTGGCACTTACAAGTTACAATATGGAGTGCTTTCTCTCTTGAAGAACATGGTGCAAGGATTTCCAAACATCAAGATCAAGAAAGGAGTATGGAAAGGATGTACACTTGGAAAGCATGCCAAGGTTGCTTTTCCAAGCAATGAGCAAAGATCTTCTTTGAAAGGTAATTTGGATTATGTTACTTCCATTGATGACTCATTGTGCAAGACTTGGATTTAATTTATGAAGACTAAAGATGAAGCGTTTAGTGAGTGAAGAAATGCTGAGGTTTAAGGGCTGCTAACAGAGATTTGTCTTTGACCTGCTGTTAGGCACTTATTTCAAGTTTAACCAAACTGTCTTGGTTGAAAATTAGACAAGGAAGAAGATCAAAGTGCTTAGTTTAGATAATGGAGGTGAGTATACCTCCATGAAGTTTGAATATTTTTTGAGTGAAGCAGGGATCAAGAGGGACTTGATAATTCCCTACAACCTACAACAGAGTGGGGTTGTAGGGAGTAAGAATAGATCTATTGTTGAGATTTCCAAAGCCATGATCCATGACATTTGTTGATGTGTCTTTGGGTGGAAGCATGCAATACAACAATGTATATTTTGAATAGATGTTCTCACAATATCTTGAAGGACAAGACATTGGAGGAACCATTTACTTACGAGAAACTTGAGGTATCACATTTTTCCGTCTTTGGTAGTCTTGTTTATATTCACGTTCTTGATGAGAGAAGGACTAAGTTGGAACCTTTAAGTATCAAGAGTATTTTTGTTTGATATAGTGAGATTTCCAAGGCTTACAAGATATACATTCTAGCACAACTAAAGGTAGTAGTGAACAAAGATGTGTAGTTTGATGAGGATTTGTGGTCCTTAAGATCATGGGTAACTCTTTCAATGATTGAAGGAAGGAAAAAGGTCGTTCCAAAATTTGATCTAGGAATAAAAGAAGACTTAGATCGATTTGGGTGAAGTGTCAATTAGGGCTAGTATTCCTTCTAAGAGATTTCTCAACCATGTTGCATTGACTTCTTCCATTGGTGAGCCTTGCTGTTTGACAGAATAGGTGTGGAGTGATGCCATGATGGAGTAGAGATGCTTGGGAGATAGTTCCAAAACCTTTGTTGGGATTAGTGATTGATTCCAAGACTACAACAAACATACATGTGCAAGTTCTAGGTATACTTAAGGTACATAGGGAGAACATTGGTGTTGGAGAAAGTATTTCCTCACAAAGAGGGTGTGGTAGCTTTTGGTTGCCGAAAGTGTTTTCACCTAGCTATGGGAGCACGTAATGTGGTGTGAAGGGCTTGTTGTATTTTGGTTGACTTACATTTGGAGAGCTTAGATTGGGTGTGTTACAACAAAATCTAGCACCTTGGTATCATGTAAAGTCCCAAGCATCAAGGGGCTAGTTTGTGCTACTTAGGAAGGCTACCCATTGTTACCTCAATAGCTCTTTCTCCCTCTTTAGATTGGCTCTTCTCCAATTCAAGGGGGGCTTCCCTAAAGGTAGGATTACTAAGGCTATAGAGTAGAGGCTCTAGGCGATATATGAAGAGTAAGCCTCAACAAAACAAATGGTTTTAGTGAAAGTGGAATAAATGAATGGTGTGGAAAAAGAATATGAAGGAAAACACCAAGACTAGTGCCTAGCAAATCTTGGGCAGATGGAGTAAAAAAGGCATGGATCAAAGAGGGCTAATGCATGAATGTGTAATCCAAATAAGGGCTGCTATGCATGCCGTGAATGAGCCTTAGCTTGCTGAAAATTGATGCAGAAATTATCCTTGGAGAGCTAGGGTTGCTACTCTAAAACAAGGTCATGAAGGTGATGTTGTATTAAGTCAAACAACAACTTGGTTTGTTAGATGCAAGCTAATATAACAACAATCAATATAAGAGGAATGAAATTCTCACATGACATTATCCAAATTGTAGATACACCATTACAAGGCCTTCGTGACTAGTTACAATGGTTTCCAACAAAATAAACATGTGAAAGAATTGCATAAATAAAGCCTCATATTAGTTAGATACAATACCTTCAATCTTCCATTAAGCTTGCCAAAATGATATACAATGTAGCACAAGGGGAGAGCTCCTCAATCCCCAAATTCCTCACCATGCCAAAAGAGGGAGAGAGCGAACCCTTGTATAGGTTTGAGCCTTAGCATGAGCCTTAGCTTGCTGAAAATTGATGCAGAAATTATCCTTGGAGAGCTAGGGTTGCTACTCTAAAACAAGGTCATGAAGGTGATGTTGTATTAAGTCAAACAACAACTTGGTTTGTTAGATGCAAGCTAATATAACAACAATCAATATAAGAGGAATGAAATTCTCACATTACATTATCGAAATGGTAGATACACCATTACAAGGCCTTCATGACTAGTTACAAGGGTTTCCAACAAAATAAACATGTGAAAGAATTGCATAAATAAAGCCTCATATTAGATAGATACAATACCTTCAATCTTCCATTAAGCTTGCCAAAATGATATACAATGTAGCACAAGGGGAGAGCTCCTCAATCCCCAAATTCCCCACCATGCCAAATGAGGGAGAGAGCGAACCCTTGTATAGGTTTGAGCTCAACTCCTCCTACAATAAAAAAGTAATTGTTTTCCTAGATCCATTAGTTCTCCAAGGAATACAATAAAATATTACTCCACAAACTCCTTACTACAATTAGAAGTGAGTTGTTGGGATCCACTCTCCTTTCCTTGAAGAAGCAATAAAATAATCATCCTCCCCTAAGGAAAACAATACGATAATGTTCTCATCTTAACTAACTCCATGGAATCATTCAACAATAATAAAATAATGGAGTTAGTTAGGAACCACCTCCAAAAATAGCTAAAAAGGTAACAACCTCTTCAATGTGGTAAATTGACTTTGATAGATACTCCATCGATCTCCATAAAGTTCTCACTAAATGGCTGCATATGTAATAAATCATCCATGTGTGCCACCAAATATATTATAAAGTAGATCAGCCCATCTAGAAAAGTGAAGTGGAATATCATAAAGGATAACTATGCCAATTTTAATATGAATGCACTGCTCATATCATGAGCCATGGCATGGGAACAACACCAACAAACGTATGCACCATTTATAAAATGATAACATGACCTCCAAAACCATTTCCATATTACTCCATGCGGCACCTTCATATGGCTTGGCATGAAGAAAATGGCTCCATCAATGAAAACAGTTCCATGAACATAAAAGCTCAGCAATAAATATTCACATGCGCATATAATGGGACGTGGATGGACCAATCCCATGAATATCTAATAAAATACAGCTCCAGGTAGCAAGGTGGCTTCAATAAAGCTCTACGTCCAACTCCGTATGGTATGTATGCTATGTCATATGCACCCATGAATTAAGTAATAAACTACGACCTGTGATAGTGTAACGTACCCTCTTACTAAAACATCAATACGAAGGAATAAATTCAGTCTATGCAAAACTCAGTCAGCCAATTTTATTAAAAATTGCAGTACCTGTGACATTTCCACAAGCTAAAAGCCAGAATATAACTATGGAAAGGTCCAGAAGGCAGAGTAATTAGAACAATCTGCTGAGGGACTGGATGTCTATTTTTTTGATCATATGACAGGCCCAGAATGACTTCTGGTGCACGATAGGAACGTGACTGTACATATGAACATAAGTGATCTGTTTGAAAGCAACTACTCCCAAGATCTATAACTTTTATTTCACGCTGACTATAACTTTTTCCAAGAATGTTTTCAGGCTTCAGATCACGGTGAATCCTAAACCATGCAAGAACCCCAAATACAGTATGTGCAATGTTCTGCCCCTTTGACAAGGAAATAACAAATTCTAAAACTATAGAAGCGTTCTGCCAACAATGTGCTGAAAGTAACCTATGTAACTGCAGGAAGTGAGCAACTGAAGACAATGGGAATGGAAAGAACCCTGTCATAACAGGACTTCTCAAGAAAGTACTGTTTTTGGGTGGAACTTCAGACCTGTAGCAGTCATGAACGCTTCTAAACTTTCTTTATTAGTCTCTTTGCTTCAGAATTGTTCCAGCATACTAAAGGCTTATGTATCGTGTTAAAATAGTATGTTCATACCCTCAACCACAGCATGACATCAAATTTGTCTCACAGATTTGTTATCACAAGCAGATTGAAGTGCCAGATTAAGAATAACACCGGAATATACTAGAATATCTAGCTCTATGTATTGAAAATATTCCAGGTTGACAATTAACTGATTACCGTAAACAGAAGTTAGCTGAATGCTAAGAATTTCAAGTCCGTATATTAAAGAGTTCATATGATTAGTTGTAGGTAAACACAAGTCTCAATGTCTCACAGTTTGAGAGGTATTCCTAAATTAATTAATTCAGCAGCAGCAATGCTTTTTACTCTCTAACATTGATTAAATCTCAATGCATTCATTGCTGATGTATGTCCTGTCAATACATACATTTTAGAGAACATAGCTAGCATCACAATTAGGCCTTTATGCATTTGTTTCAATCAATGTAATCAGGGACAGTTTGCATTTCCTTAATGATATTTGCTTCTCTCCATGCAAGCCTTTAAATATAGCCCACAAGCCAATTGCCATTTTAATGCATCAGATTTTCAAGCGAAAAAGCATCATCAGATATCTGTACTCTAGGTCAAAACATATATGCGCAAAATCTCCAAGCAGAAGGTCAAGTTCCTTCCTATAATATCAACCCCTTTTTATGATTACAGTTGCAATATCCAATAATCGCCACAAGACACAACCCCTGTTTGAAATGAGGGAAGCGGTTGACATCCCTCACAACAATCTCTCTTAAAGTGATTTTTGAGATGAACTTGATGGCAGGGTATGCAAACCAGTTGTTCATGGATTTCATTATACTCTCTTCTATGCTTTTGTTATGAGTGAACACAGAAAAAAATACTTGTACATAATACTGTTCAGATAAGTCCCTTCCCATGCTTTGTCAAGGTTTGGAGACCGGGAATAAGTTTTCAGATGACTGGAGATGACTGGAGGGTACAGGACATAGGGCACACTCTTCAAAATATAAAAAAATTTAGTAATCTTATTATTACTTAATCATAATTCCTAACAAACAAACACAATGCTACAGGGGTCTAATTTCCCATTGTGGAGGCTGATTTTGGAATAAAGAGGTGTCAAGATTTTCAAATATCCACATGTCAAGGATATTTGGGTCATGTGCCCCTCAAAGCTTCAAAAATAGATATAAAGGTGCAAGGCTGGAAAGAGCTAGGGACTTATTTGTGCCAGCGGTTGAGCAGGTACTTTTAGAAGATGTGAAATCTTTGTATTTGCAATATACAAAGTTGGATGAGGACTATGAGTTTGCACGACCTTCAGATTAAACACAGAGTATCCGCTTGCTACAGCCAAAGATGTTATACTTCTACCGTAATGCAGAGGATCATGCTGAGTCGAAGTTGCACAAAGGGATTTTTCAGCCTCCGATTATGAAATCACAATGACCTGGAGTACTCCCCTATTCATATTTCCCCAAAAGCAAATGGAGAGGAAAATGGAAAACTACCTTACCAAATTTCATACACACTGTACTATGTAGAATTATTTCTGTTATAATTTTTAATGTTAATGTGCAGAGTCATCTCTCTGGAAATACACAGGAAATGTTGATTTAACCCAAAAACACAATTTCCCCTTAGTTTATGTTCATGCAATGCAACACACTACCGGATTGATTCGAGACATACTTTAGATATGTGTTCTGTGCTGCATACAGTGAATTTACTATTCTCGGGCTAAACTTTGTTTAGACACTGCATTCACTGGTAAAGCAAAGGAAGAATCTAAAATGAAATTGTTTAAAATGGGTTTGAACGAACAATCGCATCTCCATTTGTCATCGGAACTACATTCATTCTTCACAACCCTGCAGATGTTATTAACAAATATATAAACAAGAAATTTCTAGAACAGAACTGAGAACTTATCTTTTGAACATTGCAAACCAGACAACCGCCGGAGCAAGCGATTTCCATCCAACCGTAGGTTATCCGCTATAGACACCACCTCCTAGTCGGACTATGATACGTCCAAGGCGAAGAAGCAATGCATAAAACTCAGTCTAGTCTCTTAATTCACAGAGCAAGAAGATTACTGAACCAATATTTCATTGCTAAGTTTTTGAAGACAAAGCAGCCCTTGGCACCCACAATACCTGCGTACACAACACAAGGAGGTCTTCCTTCTCTACTCAACAGTCTCTCACAAGTATCCTCCCTTCAGTGTTATTCAGTGTGTGCATGGAAAGGTTCAGGCTGATGTCCCTGAACTCCAGCGAAAAATTATCTTGGTTCTTTGCTTTTTCTAGAGCTCCCATGGCTTCATTTATTGGTTGTTCTATCACATGCTATTGCAGACTTATTTTTTCAGCAAGAACTCTCCTTTTTCTTCTTTTTCCCTCTTCCCAAATCTAACTTCCTTTTCCCATTCGAATTTCCCATCTTGCCCCATGAGTGAAAGATGGCTAAGAGTCCTATTTGAGCTCTTCCTAGTGCCAAGAATATAGGGGGGACAAATTGCTAGTTTATCGGAAATGATGGCTTAGATTGAGAAATTTGTTTCCTCCACTCCTCTAAACCTCTTTTAACTTTGCAACTCAGATTTTGAAATGAGTGAAGGTCCTAGGTAACATGAGGTAGATGTTTTTAGGCATAAACCCTCCTTAGACCTCCTCAACTTTCCCCTCTTGTGGTATCATAGCCCCTTTAGGTGCTCTTGCTCCATCGGTCTTGGTCATTTTTATTAACTGCAGAAATAAAGTACTTACAATATTCAAGAGCGTCAAACCGGGATATTACAAATAGCAAGGAACTATGGCTCAATCACATGTAATAAACTGATGAAATGCCTACTTGGTGAACCACGTGCATCGTATGGATAAGATGACACCCAACCATTGGTAAGAAAAGTCAACACAACTTGGTTCATGTGATTTGAGAATCCATGAAATCACTTCAAAAGGAGCATGATTGGTTCACGGTTTCATTTTAATAAGTGGGCATCATATGACATTGTACGACAAAGACTTTAGAGGACGGTTGCATACGGGTTCACATTTGGCTCAAACGACGGTGCCATAAACGATAAGAGGATGTGGATTGATTCGAATTGGTGAGTGTTGACCACCTATTTCGACTAGGGGGTCAACTCCATGTGCCATGAAGATATGTACCTGATGGTGCAACAAAGTTGAAGACTTTTTGGTTCTACAAGGCAGTTTTGGCCTCAACACTTCATTTTGTAATTGGAATTTCCACCCCCCTACGTGGGATAATAATGTAATGGGTTTGCATGGATCATAGTTTAGGTTAGTTGCTTAGGACTTTATCATTAGAGAAGTCCTTTCATAGAGTGTTTTTTTTCCTCAGGCAATTAATTGGGCCTAACCAACCTTTTTAATTACCCTTGAGTTTTTCACTCCCACAATAATCCTCCAAAGTGGTGAAAGGCGTTCTAATGATCTAGCCCTATGGGTGACTAGGGTCTAGGAATATTG
Organism: Picea sitchensis; assembly: GCA_010110895.2. Lineage (NCBI taxonomy): Eukaryota > Viridiplantae > Streptophyta > Pinopsida > Pinales > Pinaceae > Picea > Picea sitchensis. The sequence goes on along the minus strand of SNQJ01S0034157.1, from coordinate 20,628 downwards.
TAAATGACCACGCTAGACATTTTCTAGAGTCTTGCAGAATTCCGTCGAGTCAAAGTAATTTTTTTTAATTTTTTAAAATTATCTAGTTAATGATAATTTTAATTATTTTTGATGTAAAAATGTAAAAACTAGGTCCTTGGAATTTTTGATAGGGGTATTTGTACTCAAAAGAAATAGAATGAGATCCCTTACACCCTTGGACCAAGTTTCAGTTCAATTGGACAAGTTTTGCTAGGTGTTTGTCCATGAGGAGTCCAAGTCAGTCCAAGACAACAATTTAATTGCTTAGTTTGACAAAGTAAAAAATGTCAAATAATTGTAAAATGAGAAAAAAGGTTATAGAAAGTGTGGGAGAAGATGCCTAAACCTTTTCCTAAGCTAGCCAAACTCCTTTCCTAACTTTATTTCACCCCCTCACCTAGCCATCACATCATTTCATCATCCCCCCTAGGGAAGTTGTGCCCCCCTTGGAGAGAAAATCATGGAAAGTCAAAAATTAATTAGAAAAAGTCTCTCTCTCCTTAAGTGCGCCCCCCTTAGTCTAATTTGCTGTTGGACAAAGTAAAAAAAGGTGCCACCTCACCCTCCACTCATGTACCAAAACCCTAACTTGCTCAAAACCCTAAAAGTTGCGCCCCGCTCCTTGAGATGCTCAATAATGCTTGGTGAGTGACACTTGGAAAGCATCCAAGAGGGGTCACTTTTGGCTCCCAAGTATAAATAAAGGCCTCCCCTCCCTCATTTCACATCTATTCTTTCCCTACTATTATTATGCTCAAATTTCTCTCATCTCTCCCATTCTTCTCTCTTTCTCATTTTTGCTCTAGTTTCTTGCCTAAAGTTTGCTGCAAGTATTTGCAACAACCTTTTTCTATTCATTAAAGAAAGCTTTGGAGGACAAATGATGCTTTGAGAGTCTTCTTGGTGCATCTTGTATTGGAGGTGACACTGCTTGTGTTTATTTGTGTATGCATTTCATTTTCAAATCTAGATTGGAGATCCCAAGCAAAGTATTTTGCTTGGGTAGATTTATAATAGTCTTATTGTAGATCTAAGTGAGTAGTTTATAGATTGTGCAAAGTATTTTGTATTCTCTTATAGATCTACTCACCCTTTGCTCTATTTTTGTAGTTTTGCTTCACAGTTTTTGCAGGTCACTTCAAGGGTTTAAAAGGCTTGTTTCAGATTTGGAAACTTGTCTTCCTCATCCAACTTTAGCCTCTAAATTTTCTACAATTTATTTCTTTACATTTCCATAAGTTTTTTGAGCATTCTAACCCCTTAGAATAGGTCTTTTAAACATTATTACTTGTTGATTTTTTCTGCAAAAATTTTCTTCTGTTACTAACATAAAATTTTTGAGTTTTTTGTCACTTTTGCAGCATTTCCAACAAGATTTTGCTTGCTGTATTTTTGCAGGTTGGTGACATTAGAGAGGAGGTACAACCCTTTTGGGGCATCTAGACATCAAGCAAAGACCTCCCAAGTTGGGGTAACTATTACCCAACCTCTTTCTCTCTTCTATTCATTGTAAGCAAACCCAAAGAGAGTCTCTCGGGCTTGCACTTCTCCAAGTATTTAATTTTTTGCAGTTTATTTTTTATTCTTTGCCTACACCTAGCAACGAGTTTGGCCCAACCAACCATGCTAAATCGTATGGTTAGTTTTTAGAGTTTATTTTCAACATTGTATTTATTTTCTTGTTTGCCCCACTTGTCCTTAAGACAATGTTGTGTGGCTAGTATCTCTTTTCTTTCCAAGTCATTTATTTACATGCTTTATTTTTCACACACTTGTGCACAAAATCGTTAGGCTTTGTCCTCCACCTTGTGTACTTGTTGTGGTTGCAAGTAGCTTAGATTTATTTTCAAGTCTTTATTTCTTTATTGTTTGCCTACACCTAGCAAAGTGTTTGGCCAAGCCAACCATACTAAATTGTAAGGCTAGGTAGATAATTGATGCTTTCTTGCTTCTAGTTTCAAGTTTCATGTGATTATCTTTAGATCTTAGAAGCACATCTTTTATTTGCTTAAGCCCATGGAGGCATAACTCATTTACTTGCAATTCATTCCCTTTCAAGCATTTGATTTCCTTTCAAGTTCTTGCAATTTACTTTTTGTCCAACACTTTTACTTTCAAGCACTTTTATTTTCAATCACTTAACTTAATCAATCCTTAAGAGGTTCAATTTATCTTAGACTCATAGGGGTTCAATATAACTAAGTTTAATTAAATCACCTAACACTGTCCCAACTTTGCTATCAAAAAAGGACTTGTGGAGGTGACAGGGGGTGCTAGATTAGGGATGGTCTCACGACACTAGGTGTTCCCCTTGTTGAGCACCCTTGTTTCCCGGATTGACCTGTGGAGCTAGGGTAAGGCCTTGTTTGCCTTACTTATTGAGCACCCAATAGTCCTTTTGGCACAAGCGGGGAGAGTTTTAGGGAAGTCACCTAGTCTAGGATTCAACTTCACTTAATCAATCTAACTATTATAAAATTTATCCACAAGCAACCTTGGTTCAATTTCATTTCACTTTCATGGTTCATGCTCTTTGTTTTTTGCAAGTACTTTAATCTTGAGTTATTTTCCAAGCAATTTTATTTGAGCATTGTGGATAGTTGAATATCTGGGTTAGGAGTTGCGCATCATTTGCCCGTGGAGGCTTCTTTTCAAGATTTATTTTTAGTCCTTTAAAGTTGTGCACTTTTAGCCGATGGAGGCTCCTTTGTTGGTTTTTCATCTCTTTAAGTTGTGCATTGGAGCCATTGATTAACCCCCCTTGAAGTTGCGCACCTCTTGGGGCACTTCATTGTTTGGGTTTGATGAGTTGTTATGTTTGTTGTGGATGTAATCTTGAGCTATCTCCTTTCATTCATGCAAGATCAAATCAATTAGAGTTAGTTCATACATTATTCTACTTAAAGTTAGATTGATCCAGATTTAGGAGCGGAACGAACTAATTAACAGACTGAATACAATAAACACAGAGATAGGAAGAATAACACAAATATATAGTCAACAATATCTTCTATTAAATAATGAAATAGGCTGAAACTGTAAAACTGCAGAATTGAAACTTGCTCGAATGGTGGTAGCTATCTTTGCGAATAGATGTGGCTACTACGCGCTGTTGATATTATGGTAGCTGCGGGAGGTATTTACCTCCACGTGTCAACCCGACGAGGATAGAATACTCCGGGAAGCAAGAAGAAACCCTAATGAGTTGGCTAATAACCCTAGAAGACTTGTCTGCTTAAGAAGATAATTTATATTAGGTTATTAGCTTCCAAGAGAAGAAGTCAGCCAGAAATAATAATATATACTGAACAGACAGATACCCAGAATGAGAAGTCGGCCCAGGCAGTTAGCCAGAATTAGTATAAATACAGGAGGCCAGTTCTCATTCTGGCAGGGCAGTCTCGGAATTGCAGAGCAACACTTGTGCGCACTGCAGTGGCCCAGTTTCTGCGCAGGTTTGGAGGAGAGCTGTCGTTGCAGTTGCTGTAGCTAGCAGTTACACTTGGACTATCTCTTGGCTAGGGTTTGGACTATCTGATCATCTCTTGTTTGGCTATCTAGCCTAGGGTTTGCTTTCAGAGTGATTCTCTATCAAGGTTAAGGTGCTTGGAGGGTGGCTTCGGCCTATGGTTGGGTGACAATAGAGATATTGTCAATGGTAAAACGAGCACATCCA
>SNQJ01S0034156.1:81241-93673 GCA_010110895.2 Picea sitchensis | reverse complement strand
GGTGTATTCTTGCACTGTTTGTCCTTTTCTTAGTTTTAAAGATTGCCATTCAATTATTGCTTTTTCTTTATAACCCAAAGGATAGAATTGTTTCCTAAGTGCATAAATGAAATCCTTCCATGATGGAAATACATTACCCACATGTTGTGTTCCTTTTTGCAGCTTGATTTGCCACCAGATGAGAGTTGTACCTGCAAGCCTCAAAGATTCCAACTTAATTTGTGTGGCCTCATCATTGATCTGTTGCACACAACAGTATACCTCCATCTTCCTGATCCAGTTGTCAAGTTTTTATGCATTTACTTCACCATCATATATGGGAAACTCAAATTTTACATCAAGTTTCAACCATGGCATTTCATGTTTATTCTTATGAACATTTTTCTTCTCATTAGATTTAGAAATTGAACTTGAAGAAGAAGGAGAAGAAGGAGGTGTTGATGGAGGTGAAGGAGGAATATGAGGATGGTCCTCTTCCTCTTCACTTTTTCCCTTTGAAGATCCACCCAAAACTGGTCTCTTTCATTCCAGGTAATCCTCGTACAAAACTTTAACCATCTCCGACATAGCATGGAATGTTTTCCGGAACTCTTTCTCATATTGAGAAATCCCTTCTTTCGACGCCATCTTCTCGCTTTGAGAAGCTCTCTTTCTCAATCCAATTAATGGATTCTCTGCAACAAGCTCGCCTTCACCATGCTGTAGCTTTTCCCTGGTTAACATGCAAAACTCAAATCCAAACATCAACTAGCTCTGATACCACTTGATCCGTAGGATCTTTTAATGAATTATGGTTGAGTTTTAATTTTGCATGCGTTAATTAACCATTTGAGAAAACTTAATGAAAGAATGAGAAAAGAAGAGGAATTATAACATCCATATACACATATACAGATCTGAAATGAAATAATGGACAACAAACCATAACACGCAGATTGATAATGGTGTTCGGCACAACTTTGCCTACGTCTCCGGGCCTTTGTCTCTGTGGGGGAGGCTTCTTTATTTCTGTTCAAAAGATCAAAATTACATTTCTGTAGTCCCAAAGGGATATAAGACTGATTTGATCATGTTCTTCGATATCTCAAGAACCCTGCAAAGAAAACGGCATGCAAAACGGACGTCTGGAGCTCCCAGAAATGGCCCGACAGCGTCTGCTCCTCAATAGCTTCTCTGCATAAAAATGGCTTTGGCTTGGCTTCTCTTCAGCATAACTCTGCTATTTCTGCTGCCTCATGGCCTCAAACAGGCCTGGTTTATATAGATTTGAATTTGGTTGCTCATCTCCAACTTCCTCCCAAAATTTGGGCTCAAAAAATGCCCAATATCTCCCAAAAATGGAGAAAATCAATTAGTTACAGGCTTGGAAATCAAATAAAATCCAAAATTGGTATAAAACCCAAAATTGAATAAAATCGGGCATTAGCCCCCAAAGCCTGGGCACGCGCCCCCTTTTTTAAGGTCATATGCACTTAATATGGCCAAGCGCTAGCCTAAAAGGCTGAGCGATGGCCAATAATCCGAAACAAATGGTCATTTGGGGTATTACAATGGGACCAAGTCCCGAAACAAATGGTGGAAGGCTGGAATCATGGCCTTAAAACAAGGCACCACCCCCACGCTAACTGCTAACCACTCTAATCACAAGCCTATTCCCATGGAATCATGGTAACTATGCATTGTGGTGTGGGCGTATGGTTATAACCGTGAGTTGTAGGTGTCGGCCTTTTAAAGGTTTGGTCACATAACATACAATACGCCCGCGGGCTGGGGCCCCAACTTCCCTTCCGTCCATTACAATAATACACTTTATAATAAAATATTGTGGATGCATATAACAAGGAACATGTATGGTGCATTGGCATTTGGACATTTGTTAAGGAGTTGGACTGGTCTAAGAGGTCATGGGATCAACCCCCATGGACTCCAAATAAATTTTTGAAACCTGCCACTTCGACTGATGGCTGGGTGCCACGTGGCATCTCCCCATTCGATGGATTAATGCCACTTGTCAACTATTGACTGGTCCAGTTGCCTGCCACATGTCTACCTTATCAGCGAACCTGCCCAATCACCACCAGCCAAAGAGTGCCACATCATCTACTGCACAGTCAGCATGTCGATGTCATGTTGTCATCAACATTGACTTTTTGACCAGTTGACCTTTGACTTTTTACCTGTTTGGGCTTTCGATCAGAACGCGATAACTTTTGCATACGGAGCCCATTTGACAAAGTAAATATACTGTCGGAATCAGGAAGACGAGACAGATGCAATGACGCTGGTTTCATCACAATCTGAGAACTTTCATTTTTTGAGCATTTTTAAACCCTGTCAGGCTTTTGGATCCCATTCCGGATCACATAGTTATTAGAGAAGTTGTTTGATTGGCTACACTAGAATTATTGTATCATTTAGAACAAAAAAATTACCAACAGTGTAGGGTAGGTAGCAATTTTGAATAAGCTTAGTCATTTTAGCATCTTTTTCACCATTGTATGGTTTCCAGTAGAGTTTGTAGTTTGTAGTATATATTTTAGTGTTCAGTCTAATTTGATCTAGTTCGAAGATTGTAGCTGCAATGAATCCATGGCCCAATGAATAAAGAATTGGTCTGGATGCTCATAGTTCGGTGGTTCTTGTCACCTCCTGAAATATCTTCCATCCCTAGGTGGAGCCTATGTGGGGGTCCTATAATCATAGGTAAATTGATTCTTCAATTGCTTATTTGGTGTTGCTCCTGTGATGAAGACATCTGGCTTGTTGGGCTCGGTTAATTCCATTTCCTCCTCCATCTATTTCACTCGATCCTTCATCACCCTACTACATCCTTCATCCACCTCTGTGCCACTTACTCCCTTATCCATTTATCCCATTGGCTACATCTCACCCACCACTCATCCCTGCATAAACAAACTTAGGATAAAAAATATTAATTAAATTCTTTTAATAAGATAATTAATAATAGATAAATAATTTGATTAATTATTAGTAATTAAGTTAGTTTGTTTAAGTTAGTAATAAGGTTAGTGTTTTATAATTAAAGCATTAATTAAGAAATTAAATTAAAATACATAAAAATTAAAAGCAATTAAAACATAAAACAACAATATTAAACATAAATTAAAATGAAATGAAAACAAAACAATAAAGAATTAAAATGAAAAAAAATAAAACAAAATAAAATAAAAGTTACGTATAAAACAAAACACGTAAAAAATAATAAAAACAAAATATAAAATATAAAACAAAAAATTAAACCAAAATGAAACTATCCTAAAGTTTAAACACTCACACACTCCCCCATGTATTAGACCTCCCCCCCTTACGTCACTCAACCAAAAGGGGATCCGAGTAAGTGGTTTTTCTAGGGACAGGTGTCACCATATGGTGAACTCAGACCACCCCTCCCATTACCACTTACAATTCCATGGGGGTCCAAAAACCACTTTCCCCTCTGCAAAACCGCTCCCCCCAAATTAAAAAAACCACTTTTTCGCGAGTTTTACCAGTCGAATTCCGAGAGTGATTTCAGGAAAATGGGAATGAATTTTCAAAATATGAGAGAGGTTTTTGTTAATCACGAGATGAAGAAAAAAAAACTCTCCCATAATTTACACAGGTGTTAGAAATTGGGAGAATCAAAGCCATTTGTGACCCTTATTTTCAGGCTTCCATTTTTTCTTGTTTCGGTCACACGTTTGCAGGAGATGTTTCGGAGAGATGGAGATGAATTTGGAAAAACTGAAAGAGGTTTTTGTTCGAAACAAGATCATATATAAAAAAATCCTCCCATTTGTACACATACATCTCATGGTGGGATAAAAGGATACTTTCGTTGACCCAATTTTTTCATAATTTCGGGAAGCAGTGAACTTATAGGTAGCAGAGTTCATAGGAACATTTTCAAAATCACTCCAGATATCAGATGATAAGAGACACATGTCAACATAGAATCAACATTCTTCCAATCATCTCCAAATATTCGAGCACGGATTTTTTAGAAACATCCACAAGCAACGGTCAAAGATACCATCAGTTTAGATTTTTATGGAGTAATATCATGGTCATTGATGACCATATCTTTGGAATTAACTTGTATAAATACTTATGAATTCGAAGTATTGTGGGTTGATCAGTTGGGACCTAAAGGGAGAAATGGTATTGAAAAATTACCATTCATTTTAAAGATTGTCAGGATGTTTTCCTATGACGTTTTTTTATGAATACAAAGACATTTGTGCTTCAGGATTCCTGTGTCATTGTTATGTGGTGAAGTGTTAATATATGTAATATGTTTTCTCTTTGGTTTTACATTATGTTATATATCTTTATTTTCTATAATAATAGTATGTTCAAGACTTGTTTTCAACACCCTGTTCTGGCTTAAAACAATATTTATGTTTTCTTCTGAAATTTGAATGTAGAATTTAGATAAGCTCTTCTCTGCATTTGAAGTGGACCCTAATTTATTCCTCTTTTCCCATCTCACAAACTATAAGGATCCATTGAAATGATTACCTTTCCTTTTTACATATTGTCTCATTTATTTATTCATTTAATCATCTTTAACCTTTTGACTCCATTTTGCCCAATGGTCCTCTTTTGTTGTCTCAACCAAAAACTCAAAAAAAACAAATCTTCTATCCTCATATCTAGCCTAATATCCAATATAAACAAAGTTAAATCATATAGAGATATCTATCTCTGAGTCATGGAGGGCCATATCCTTGACTCCAAGTGGTTTTTTGGTTACCTCTATCAATTTCTCCCTCAACCTGAGAAATTACAGAGTTCTAACACCCCCTAAAGTGTGAGGTTAGAAGAGAGATTGATGGCCGAAACACTTTACAAATATTTAATCCAAGGGTGTGGAGTTGGAGAACCTTGAAGAAGATGCAAACAACCATCAAACATTATTCAAAAATGTTTCAATTCTAAGGAAGGCATACATATGCTCAGAATACGATATGACTCAAAGCAGGATCACCGACCAATACATTGCAAATCCATGAGAAATATTGAATAAGGATATGGCCACCGAAGATACAATGTGGATCCACACCTCCATGACATGAACTTATCATAGGCATGAAAAATACATAGTTGAGATACGAGATGATAAAACATAGCCACAGACCAATACAATGTGGATCTATGTGATAGGCTATACATCAACATGCTCAAATGATCTCCTTCGCAGCCTCAGAAATGTAGTTTAATAGAGTGAATGCTCAACCCAGGGTCTTCATACCAATCCCGATGTGGTATGGATATAGCCATGCAAATATATGTTTTGATGTCTAACATGGTAGAAACCACTTGATTACTGATCATTGAGGTAAACCATTACCAAGTGTGAGGGAAGTCACCAATGATGTCAATGAATGCCAAGGTACTCTAGTACATTCTAGTGAATGTGAATAAATGAGATGAAGTCAAACATTCGTGGAATCTTCTGATTAGAGGTCAATTATGTAAACCCACTGTCGGAGGGAGGAGGCTCTCCATTGAGGCATGCAGGTCCCAAGGTACTAACTGGTTTCTAGGTCTAATTCCCAGATGATGTGTTGAATTTGACAAGAAAATACTCGTCGAAGGAGGGCCTTGATGTATCTCCCATCAATGACACGAAACTAACATAGGAAATTGATGTAAGATGGTGAATCAAATGAGTATGGACTAACATAGGAAATGGAAACTGGTAATACTGTAGATGGATGGTTTGAAGTGAAATTTTTCTTGAACATGATGAGGCATGACAATTGACTTGGAAGCATTGACTCGACGAGTACCAAAACGTAATGTGAAGAAAATAAGACCACTCTTCGACTAGATGAAAACATATGACAACACATGGAATTGGTATGACTCAGAGACAAGAGTATTACCTAACTGTGAGATGAGACACAAACATGTGCCATGTTCAAGGGCGAAAAAAGATGCCATAAATAATTCTCAAAAACTTGACCCAGTTCCTTCAATTTCCCCACCACCTAGATATATCAGTACCTCTTCTTAATTTAACGATCTTGAGGAGGGTAACACATGTTCGATATAACTCACCTTCGGTAAGTTCCTCCTCATTTTTTTTATGAATTGGAATAAGTAAGGGTTCGTTCCTATATGGTCCTTCAATGTGTAGTTTAGTGAGTCCAAAGAAGGAAAACTCGGTGGTTTTTCATGTTTAGAGACTCTAAAAAGAACTTGAAGGTGACTCCAGGGTTGTCCTTTTTCATAATTTTAGTCTCGAGAGGTAGAAAAATAGATAAACTACCACTTGAAAGACTCCCTTTCAAACTTTTTAATGAGTGTGAAAGGAACCAAGATCACTTGGAAATCTTTTCATGTTTAGAGAGTCTAAAAAAAACTTAAAGGAGACTCCAGGGGGTTCCTTTTTTCGTATAACCTTTATGAGTCCGAAAAAGTGACAAAAGTCTAATCATTTACATTCTCATGTTTTTACGAGAACCAGAAAGAACAAATACTAATATCGGTAACTTATTCTCATGTATTTATGAGCACGACAAAGAATAAAGACTAAGCTCGTTCTAGAAAATGACTACTATGTTATGTTGGGAATGACCTTCGAATGAGGATCACTCCTAGAAGCGTGTCTCTCTGGAGGTAGTTTGGCCCCAAATTCTTTGGAAAAAGTGGGCATTTTTGTTTTAGCATGATGTCCAAAGGATGGAGATATTCCCCTCAAGTGTCATTTCCTCCAGTGACTCTTCTTCTTTCCTCATTTAGGTTTCTGGTTACTAAGGGAAACATTTTCACTAGGTGGAGGAAAAGAAGGTTCAAGTACTTGATCCAGAGTGAGAATTGATTGTAACAGAGGGGGGTTTGTTTCATTTTTTAATGATCTTGATAGAGACAATGAACTATGCTCGTCTAGACCATGTACTACCAACATAAGAGAGGAATCGAAGGATCATCGTGCCTGAGTTGAAACCATGTTTAAGGTGGAAACTTGTGCAATGGGAGGAGAAGGAAAAGGGAAAACCCCATGAGCAAGGAATCCTTGAGAAGGCCTACACCTACACTCTCAAAATTATTCTGTCCTAGAAAGGGGACATTATTTTTTGAGACATTGTTGATATCTGGAGTTGTATACTCAAGTTGGTCAATAGTGATAATATTTCTTTGATGGGGAAATCGTAAGATACAAAACATCGAAGATGCCACGATAGTCATTGCATAAAACCAACTATGACCAAGTAAAAAATTATAATCCATGGGTGCATCGACTACTTCGATATCAACCAAAACAATATTACCCTTCAAAGTCATAGAAAAATATTTCAAGAGTCCTTGAGGTTGGAAACCATTTCCATCAAATGCTTTCAGGGTGGTTGGGGACAAAATAAGGGCAGGAGAACCAAGGGCTCTCCAACAAGGAAAATACATGACACAAGTGTAGGGTCCCTCATCCAAAATAATACGATGGATGGTGTGTTCACTAACAAAAACTTGAATTTGGAATGTTAAGTGATGGGAGACTCTCTCCTTAAAATAATCCAGATTAAACATAATCAAGTTTGACTCCTGAGGATCCATTGCTCCAATGGATGACAAAAGGGTTCTACGTTGATTTGGATAGTGATGTAGAACTTTGAGGGTTGACATAGCATAAGGTGCTTGTGCCAAATCTTCAACGATGTTCTATCCTTGGACAGTGTTGGCATTTGGATTAAATACTGCTTTCCAAATTATGCTCTTGGGTAGGTGCAACACTGCGTCAGAAATTGGCTTCTCAATCTGAAGAGGATTGAAAGATGGAGGAGGAGTAGAGTTAGAAGGTTGGTTGACATCCTTCCCATTAGTATTATAACCTAGAGTAGTGTCATAGGTATTCACATGATTTGTGACATTAACCGTCTTAAACATGTAAAACTGAGAGACGCTTATGGAAGCATTCCCATGGTGGGAATGACCCAAATCGCGTTCTTGTGGAGGGATAGGGTTTTGTGCTACCGAGTGTTGTTGTTGAACTGGTTGGGAGGTACCCTTTAGATATTTAGCAATGACCTCATGATGAGGATAGTATTTTGTGTAGTGGTCTTCCTCAGAAATCATACAAGGAAATTTAGGTTTCCTTATTGGTTGACTATTAGTAGACTTGGGATTATCCTGCTTGTTAGAAGATTTCTTGTATTTTCCCTTTTTTTTCTTACCTCCTGGTTGATTAGATGAATAGGATTGGACCTCATTTAGCTTAGAGGTTTGAGAAGGAGTGAAAGCATTTCTGGTGTTTGGAACAAAATTAGATTATGGAGCAGGTCTTGACGAATCGTTTGACGAACATGGAGCATTAGGGATTAGATCGTAAAGTGTGTCAGACTGGGAGTAAACCAAATCCAAATACTTTTCATGGTTGATAACATTATCCTTAGTAACTATGTTTCCCATAGAAACATCATGGACGATGGGAGGCAAGAGCGACTTTGTAAACCAATCTGCGAGGATTTGGTCTAGAACTGGAGCTTTAATCAATCGTCTTTGTCATCTCCACTCATGAATATGATCATAGATGTGGGTGGAAGAGGATTTTAGGAGAGAGGTTAAAAGTTTTGTACCGGTATTGTACTGTATAGGAAACTAAAAATGTGTCAGGAAATCCATGGCAAGAGAGTTAAACTCGACAAAAGAGTTACATGGTAGTTCAATGTACCATTTTGTTGCTACACCTGCAAGTGTTCTCTAAAAAAGTATAAGATGAATGGAATCATTCATCAAAGAGTTGGAAGAAAACCATAAATGGAAATTCATAACATGATTGTTAGTGTCTTCCCTAGGTTTTCCGTCAAATTTTGGAATGTCGGACGGTAATTTGGCAAGGATGATGGGCCAAAACGAGGCATGAAGGATGGGATCGTTTGTTAAATGTGAAAAATCTAGAATATCTAACATAGACAAGAATGATAGTTGTCAGTTCGATTGTTGATGCTGGTGATAACTGTATTGTGCAGGAACACTAGTAGGACCATATCCAGGTTGTGGAGAAGTGACAAAATTAGATGGTCCTCCCATATAAGGTGGTAGTCTGGGTTGTCCACCTATGTAAGGTGGTTGTCCTATTTTTTCAGCCATGTACTATGATTGAATAGGTGGACCTCCTACATACTGTGGTTGACCCGTTGGTCCCCCTATGTATGGGGTGGAAGGGATTATTGTGTTTGAATCATGGAGTTTATAGACTGATAGGGCATAGTTCCTTATGGAGGAATGTCAATCGGATTGGGTTGAGTCCACAAAGGAATCACAACTCCTAGATATGGATGCCTAGGATATAGACCAATAGTAGTAGGGATAGAAGGACTTGTAGGAGTGGTTTTCCCCCATGTAGGTTTCCCCCTAGTAAAAAATTTCCCTGTAGCTGAAGGTTTCCCCCAGCTGAAGGTTAGACTCCCATTGAAGATTGACCTCCAATGTAGGGAGTACTAATCTATGATGTGTAATATGGAGGTTGAGTAGCTTGTGTAACTATGGTTGTGTGAATGACTTTATTGTTGGCCATTTGACCTATGGTATGACCAAGTAAATCACTTGGCATGTGCATGTGTGGAAAAAATGAAGCAGGAATATTACCTGGCTCAGGTGCAAGAGGATATGAATGGATAAGTGGTTGATTTAGAGTCACATGGGTCACCAATGTTTCCGGTGAAGAATAAGCACCAACAAAATCAACTATGGAAGTTGTGGAAAAAGATGAATTCCCAAGTCCTTTAGGAAAACCAAAAATTGGTGGGTTCATGCCAAAGGATGATGTAATGGTTGAACCAGGTGGTAAGAGATAAGAAGAATAAGAATCAATGTATCTCATGAATGGTGGATCAAATAGTGGTTGGCCAAGTGGATCAATAAATAGAGGATTCACAAAATATGCCAAGCTTTCTATGAAGTTTGGGACCAATTCTTCAATGTGACAACCACTTCCAGCAGCGATGCTCCTAGTTTTAGAAGTGTGATCTATGATCACTACTTCATAAGAAATATTATGTTGTGGTTCCTGAGTTTCAGGTTCAATACCTTGTATACTATGAAAATTCTAATCCTAAGGCCAACTATGAAAAAAAAAGAAACACACTCCTATGAAAACTAAAAGAAATCAACCAAGCAACAACAGATTTTAAGAATATTCTGAAGACGAGATATCAAGCTTTCAACAAAGAAGTGAGAAGTAGTTACCGTGAACTCCACGTAAAAACCCTTTTCGGTGAAAGAAACCCTCGCTTTCACGTGATCACCCTCCAAGGGTACTAAGAGTGTGATACATTGTCTACCCCAGGTACAGTGCGAATCCCCCCACAGTAACCTTTGTAGATACCTAGGAAAGGTCACTAATGTTACCAACTTGTATTTATCCTTTGGGGGATACAGTTGATAGTCAGGACCAAACGTATGGGTAGGATTTCAAAGTCTGAAGTGCTTCAAGAGAAATAAAGACAAGTGGACTAGTAGGACTCCATAGGACCTCGAATGGATTCGAAGTTCACGAAGCACCGAGCCAAATGAAACCAACGGTTTCTCAAGAATAGCCCCCAATATACGATATTTTCTCTACGATTTGTTAATCTTTGGAGGGGTAATCTTCATTTCTCTTCCACACGTGACCTCATGTTTATCCCCTATGTGAGAAGGGGTTCTCGACTATGCTTATACGAAAGTTGGATTTGAACGCTCTTTAGTGTTGTGCAATCTCTTTAGTAGTCTTGGACAATTTACTCACTTCACCTAGTCCAAAGACTCTAATACTAAGCTACTGTTGGTGTGCTAAAAACCAAATATTCGAATTTATTGTATTATCACGTGGTTGATTTTAATGGATTTTAACTCAAAGGGTTCACAGAGATGAAATTGATGATGTGTAAGAGACTCGACTCCAATAGAATGAAAATAATTATATGAAGTTATTTCTTTCAATGAATTCTATGTAAGGGAAGGAGAAGAGTAATATTCTTCTTAATCACAAGCAAACATTCAAAACAATGCAACTTTCAATTCTAAGATCAATGCGATGCAAAATTATCAAGCAAACGTTCCCAAAAACTGAAATGCATATGCAAAACTAGCTATTTTTCCAATCATAAACCAAAGAAAACTTCCTAATGAATGTAAACTTTCTTCGTTTGATTAACTATGCAAAGAGATATGAAAACTTTTTTGCTTATGTACTTTCAGATAAAGAGATCTAAGTTGGAGACAAAGAACTAGGAAGCAAAAACAATCAAACAAAGTGCAGTCAAAGTGGTGAGGTATGAAATAAAACAAGTAGAAACTTGTTCTAACAAGAACTCAATCAAGGATTCAAAAAACGACAAACATTCAAGGAGTACAAAAAATGCAGAGAAGAATCCAAGAAAAGACAGGGAGAAAGAGAAAATACTCAAATTGTCCCAACAAAATAAGCAACTAGAAAGGGAAATTTTACATTTTGAAAACTTTTTAAGCCCAAATCAAGACAATAGAAAGTAATAAGTATCAAATATCAACCCAAATAACTTCACAAACCAAAGTGAAAACCCTAGAAAGGACCTCTCAAAACATGATGCAAACATCTGATGAGAAAAAGGAAGAAAACCTCAAAAAAGGAGATTAACGCTCCCTAACTCAAGGACACTGAGTTCTAAAATGCTTTTTAAAGAAATATAGGGGAGATTTGATTAGAGATCAGTGCTCTGATATGGCCTACAGGGGAGCACCACCTTTCCCATAAATTCAAAGAAAAATCCAAAAAATTCAAAAAATTGACCCAAAATTCACAAAACTTCGTGAAATTTCTAGTGAAGATGGAAGAAAGGTAATGGATCATGAAAAAATAGTAAAACTGATATAAAAGTTTTGAAAAAGGAAGGGACAATCCAATGAAATACAAATCAATGTCGATCCCTAGTGGAGTCGCCAATTTCTGTTGTAGGAAAATTCCCTTGCGGATAGGTGATTCTCCTCTTGGATTCTAGACCCCTTACCAAGAAAAAAAGATGCTAACATTGGACACTAATATCCCTTTGAATATAATTACCTAATCAGAAAGATAAGGAGAAGGAATAAAGTGTGATGCACCTTATTCCAGTGTTTTTCCTCGCTGCTCCAATTTGAGCTTGATCCTCAAGCTCCTTGGCATTGTTCGACACCTGCAATGCAATGGACAACAAGAAGACAAAGAACTAATACTCTACTCTATAATATTAGTATAATAAAATCCATCTATAATAGATAACATATGTAAATATACATAGATTAGAAGGGAATAAGCCAAACATATATTAATGAGAACTCAAAAGAGATACTTACAAATAGTAGATGAAGTCGCAACACCCTCTCCAAGTCCTCCTCGTCCATCCCTTGCACAAATCTCCCAAAACTATAAGTTTGATATCCTAAAGATTTCTCCCAAGACCATAGGTTTGATACCTCGAATATGCCTCC
>SNQJ01S0034156.1:65450-81176 GCA_010110895.2 Picea sitchensis | reverse complement strand
ACCATGGAGAGGATCGTTCATCAGATCCACTAAAAAGGGATCTGAAAGATATTTAGGGAGAAAATATCTCTTAAGGATTTTAGTGAGGAAATATCTCTCAAGGATTTTGTTGGACATATTTCCATTGATTTCAATAGTCAATGTGATTATTTGTTGTTATGATGAATTATCATTGTGATTTACCATAGATGAGATTGTGATTGGTGTCAACAGTATATCAGTTAGAAGAAGAAGTGAACAATATGAAGATCAAAGATCAGAAGGCAAAATGCAATACATAAGCGAATGAATATCAAAGCTCAGAAGGAAGAGCACATTGCACAGTACATCAGTTAGCAGAAGAAGAGAACTGAAGAAATTCATGTTTATTATTGATCACGATAGGAACAACAATGTTCCTATGATAAAAGCTTAGGAGGGTTAGCAAATGAAGAGATACAAGTTCAAAAGGAAAAGTGTAAGCTCAAAGTGAGAAGCCTCAGTAGTCATTCGATCAAGAAATTGACCGTGTTGATCATCTCATATGAACAGACGTCAGTCATATGAGTGACCGTGGGCTTGAGGAACATTGGAGGATCATGACCACCGGATCTACAAGCCAGATCAATGGTAGGGATAAATTGTAGAGATCGAAAGGAGAATTAAACAACTCTCTAGTTCGATCCCATTCCCGCAATTGTCCTAGATAGTCAAATCTCATAAACCTGAATATCGACGACTGTGGTTGATCCAACAAATGATAAGTTTAAGTAAGATTAATTCGTGACCGTCGGATGCACAATTGCTATATCAACAATGGGGATAGATTGTGGAGATCGAAAGGAGAATTAAACATCGTGCTATTTCCAATCTCACAATTAGTCAGGATTGTCAGATATCATGGAATCAAATATCGATGACTGTGGTTGATCCAACAAACTGATGCAGGAGCATTGACAACCCATCAAGCGAGCCAGCACGGAAGCAGAAAGACAGTTGGACAGCGCCAACACAAATTTTGAAAACACCTTGATATTGTTGCACGAGCATTAATGTTGGATTTAATGAAGGTGCACTTTGTATATTGTAATGGACCTTGAGCCTTTAAGCTCTCATCCTTAGGTAGATAGACGACATTTATTTTAGTTAATGCTGGTAGATAGGACTTTAAGTCTAGATTTGATAGTTTAGAGTTCGAGAGGGAAAACGGATATAGACACCCTCATTGTACATTGTAACATAATTCTGGATTATTCAGGGAGCAGGAAGAGAAAGAGCATGCAGAGAATTGTATGAAGAACACCCATGTATAGACATTTGAATTAATAGAAGAAAGTTTTGATTCAAATCCATGGTTATGTGTCTATTCTCTGTGTATTGATGTTATGCTCATGAATACTTGCTTCCTGTCATGCATTTTCTTTTATATGCTGTGTATGTGATTTCATGGTGAGTTAGAAGTCTGAAACGAAGAGGGAATTAGTTTCAATTGTTTCTCTATTCTGAGCAGAGAATTCCTGCAAGGAGTGCAGTGGAATTTGTTCGCAAGGAGTGCGTTGACAAAGGCTTCAGATAGAGATAACTTTGTTCTAAGTTCCCAGAAACACAGTTGAGTAGAAGTGTCGTGCAAGGAGTGCACAGGCCAAGGAAAAGCCTCAGGGTTGAGAACCTGAGAAAAGTTCTAAAAGATTTTTGTTGCAGGAGTGCGTAGGGTCGAGTGCCTTCAACACTTAGAAGCTGTTGAAAAATTTCCGCAAGGAGTGCATGCAAGACGTTTCTCAAAAGGACTTGAGAAGTCGAGCACAATCTCAGGAGGAGTAGGCCTTTGAGATTTTCAAAGGATTGCACAGGGAGAGTTTGTGCATTGAAGTGTTCGAGCAAGCATGAAAAGCTCACGGGCAGGTGAACAAGTCTTTGTGGAGGAAGCACTTTTTTCATTTTGCAGGAATCGTCAAGGACGGACGGACGGACTGAATCATCTGGAAGATTTCGTGAAGTCTCGTGGAACATTGGATCTTGCAAGGAGGCCACAGTGCAGGCATGGAAAAGGTTCGAAGCTCAAGAGGGCAGGAGCCATCGATCGGGGCCACGAGGAGTGTGGTTCTACTCGTAGATTGGCATATCGGGAGTTCGTGAGATGAGACTCCAAATCTACGCAATAGAAGTCGTGATATAGCGAGATGCGATACCTCGACAACTTCGTAAGTGGTGGGGACCAGATAGTGGAATATAGGTGGCATAAACCATCGGAGGTTCGACATCTCGGGCATCGGGAGTCAAGGTAGGAGACATTTGGTCGCGCGAGTGGTAAAGTCGCGAGGAAGCGAGATCGCGAGTTTCGACATTTCGGTGCATCGGGTATCGGAGGTTGGAACCCCGAGTGATTGGTGTCGCGAGTTGCGAAAATGTGATAGAGCGAAGTCCCGATAGCGGAGGTGAGAGGAAGTCCACGTTGACCAAAGCCATCGAGTCTCGGAGAATTGAGGACCCAGAGATAGACCGTGAACTCGCGAAGCTGCGAGTTCCAATTCCTCAATAAGCAAAAGAAGACGGGTCGTGCGAAGTAAACTGTGGGTGCAGATTTCCTGAAAGGGAAATAGAAGAGCCTTTGAGTTCTTCAGGCCGAAGGAGAAAGAAGATCCTGTGAGGTCGATCGTGCTCCAAGGAGTGTGGTTGCGTCAAGAGTGGTATCAGAGCTAAGATATTGTCTGTATATTTTAGGCAAGGGAGCCAGAGAAAAGGAGAACTCTGATACACGTCAAGAGTGGTATCAGAGTGGGATTAAGTCTTTGTTTTCTGTGACAGATAGAAAAGAATAATTCGCCATTCTGTCGAGGAGAGAAAGACAATCACCTGACCCAGAAGATAGGGAGGTGTGAAGAAGAGGTAGGCTGACAGTAAATCCAGAAATGGAGAGGCAGATGAGAGATCTTCGAGCAAGACTCGAGGAGATGGAAACAACGCAGAGATGCACAGCCAGTGCTGGAGATCTAAGTGACTTCGAAGGTGAAATTGAGGCTGAACAACAAGAGGAGGTTGCAGCCTAAGATGCATCAACTGAGCGGTTTATTAAATCTATCGCCAGAATGGGTGCGAAGGAGAAGATGGACATTCCAGTCTACGAGGGAAACCTGGATGCAGAAGAGGTATTGGAATAGATCCGAGCTCTTGACACCTACTTTGATTATGAGGATATTGAAGAGGATAAGAGGATAAGAAGGTCAGACATGTTGTTATGCCCTGAAAGGACATGCACCATTTTGGTGGGACGAGCTACAAGCAGATAGACGTTGCAAAGGTAAGAAAAAGATCAAAAACTGGGATTGAATGATCGCGAAGATGAAAGAAAAGTTCATCCCAAGGGATTACCAAATCACTCTGTTTAGGAGAATGCAGAACCTGAGACATAAGTTGATGACAGTGAAATAATACACTAAGGAATTCTACAGACTGAACATCAGAGTAGGTCATCGGGAGAGCGATGATGAGAAGGTTGCCATATCTCTGAATGGTCTGAGATATGACATTCAGGATGAGTTAAGCATGGTTACCATCAGGACAGTGGAGGATTCTTATCAAATGGCTCTGAAAGCAGAGGAGAAGTTGAGCCGAAAGCAAGGTCAGTGAGGGCAAGGCAGAAGTCAGCCCAGAGGCAAGATAGTTGCCCAGGAGAAATTCCAGAAGCCCAAGGAGGAATGGAAGAAACCTCAGGGTAAAGTTGAGAGAGGTGGTACCTCACAGAAAGGACCATACATTGAACAGAGAGGGAAACATAATGAGCCGAAGGGAGATTATGCTGACGCAAATACTTTTCCTCATACCAGAGGCAGAGGAAGAGGCTGAGGTGGAGTTATCACATGTTTCACATGTGGGAAGAATGGGCACAGATCATTTGAGTGTCCAGAGAAAAAGAAGGACATCGAAGAAGCTCACATCGTAGAAGCGCAAAAGCGTGATGCTGAGACGGAAGATGCAGAAGGCGGAAGATCACTTGGAATGCATAAAGTCCTTTTAACACCCGAGAAGGAGGTGGAGAGTTCAGCTCAAAGGACCAGACTATTCAGAACAACTTGCAAGACCAAGGACAAAGTATGCAAGGTTATCGTGAACAGTGGTAGCACGGATAATCTCATTTCAATCGAGATGGTAGAAAAGCTAGAGCTGGAGACAACTGATCACTTGAGTCCATACAAGGTTTCATGGCTACAAAAAGGACATCAGGTGAGTGTCACCAAACAATGCTTGGTTGAATTCAAGATAGGTGGGTATAATGATAAGATTTTATGTGATGTTATTCCTATGGATGTATGTCATTTATTGCTGGGTAGACCATGGCAATATGACAAAAATGTGGTTCATGATGGGAGGATGAACACATATACTTTAGAGAAGAATGGGAGAGCCCATGTGTTGTTTCCGATTAAGGATAAGGAAGTGAAGCCGGAAGTGAACAACACAATACTTCTCATGAGTGGGAAATAACTTCTCACAGAGATGGAGAATAAAGAAGATCCACAATTCTTTGTGGTCAGAAAGCCAAGGATTGTTCTGACTAGCACAAGAGTGGATGATCTGCCGAAAGAGATTCAGGAACTGCTGGAAGAGTTCGCTGACATCGTGGTGGATGAATTACCTCGTTCGTTTCCACCGATGAGAAGTGTGAGTCACCATATAGACCTCATACCAGGAGCTAGTTTGCCAAACAAAGTTGTGTATAGGTTGACGCCGCAGGAGAATGAGGAGGTCAAGAAGCAGGTGCAGGAGTTGATGGACAAAGGTTTAGTCAGAAAAATTTTAAGCCCGTGTGTTGTTCCAACAGTACTTAGTCCAAAGAAGGATGGTGGTTGGAGAATGTGTACATATTCTAGAGACATTAAAAAGATAACCATCAGGTACAGGTTTCCACTGCCGAGAATGGATGATCTGATGGATTGCTTGAGTGGGGATTTTTTTTTTTCAAAACTAGATTTGAAAAGCGGAAACCACCAGATTCGCATGAGGGAAGGAAATGAGTGGAAGACAACCTTCAAAACCAACGAAGGACTATATGAATGGCCAGTCATGCCGTTTGGCTTGACAAACGCACCGAGCACATTTATGAGGTTGATGAATGAAGTCCTGAGGGAATTCATCGGGAATTTTTTTGTCATATATCTGGATGATATACTAATCTTCAGTAATACAAAGGATGAACATCTGAAGCATTTATCCATTGTGATGAGGAAGCTACAATAGGAGAAGCTGTTGATTAATATGAAGAAGTGCTCATTTATGAAGACAGATATCCTTTACTTGGGTTTTGTTATTTCGGCGAATGAGTTGAAGATGGATCCAGATAAGGTAGAAGTGATCAAGAATTGGCCATCACCAAGAAATATTTTCAAGGTGAGAAGTTTTCATGGTTTGGCTAGTTTCTACCAAAAATTCAACAAGAATTTCAGTGGGATTAGCGCAGCGATGATGGACACAATCAAAAAGTGACATAAATCTTTTCATGGGACATCAGAGGCGGAGAAGAGCTTCAATCTGTTGAAGCAGAATATCACGGAACAACCAGTTTTGGTGTTACCGGATTTCCAGAAGACATTTAAGGGGAAGTGTGATGTAAGCGGGTTTTCCATAGGAGCGGTTTTGAACCAGGAAGACAAACCAGTTGCATATTTCAACGAGAAGCTGGATGAAGCAAAAGTGAAATACTCCACATATGATAAATAATTCTATGCTATCATACATGCATTGAAGAAGTGGAGACATTATTTTATCCCAAAATAATTTGTTCTGTATAGTGATAATCATGCATTGCAGTTTGTGAGTCAACAAGAGAAGTTGAATCAGAAACATGCAAAATGGGTAGAGTATATGCAGAATTTCACATTTGTGATTAAACATATTTCAGGAACTGCTAACAAAGTGGCTGATGCTTTGAGTAGGAAGTGTTTTTTGTTGCAGGAGTTTCGGGTCAAAACACTGGGTTTTGAAAATCTTAAGGACATGTATGCAGGTGATGCAGATTTTGGAGAAGCATATGAAGCAGCTGAGAATCCAGATCTCAGAGACAGAAGACCATGGATAGATTATATGATCCAGGAAGGATTGTTGTTCAGAGGAAATCAACTGTGTATTCCGAATTGCTCCATGAGGGAGAATCTATTGAAAGAAAAGCACAGTGGAGGATTGGCAGGACACTTTGGCCATGACAAAACATTCACGAAGCTGAATGAGTCATATTTTTGGCCAGGGATGCGAGCAGATGTAAAAATATTTGTTGACAGATGCAGGATTTTCCAACACTCGAAAGGGAGGAAACAAAATGCAGGGTTATATCAGCCATTGCCCATACCAGAGGGGCCATGGGAGGCGATTAGCATGGATTTTGTATTGGGTTTTCCGAGGACACAAAGAGGTGTTGATTCCATCTTTTTGGTCGTGGACAAGTTTTCAAAGATGGCACATTTTGTTCCATGCTAGAAGACCAGCGATGCGACTCACATCGCGAATTTATTTTTCAAAGAGGTCATTCGACTTCATGGATTGCCGAAAAGTATAGTTTCGGACAGGGACACAAAATTCATAGGGAATTTTTGGAGGACACTCTGGAAGAAGCTAGAAACTAACTTGGCATTTATTTCTACGTATCATCCTCAGACAAATGGACAAACAGAGGTGTTGAACATAAGTCTGGGAGACTTGCTGAGGAGCTTGGTGACGGAGCACCATAGCAGTTGGGATAGCGTTTTGCTATAGGAAGAATTCGCGTACAATGACTCCGTGAACAGGAGCATCGGAAAAATTCCATTTGAGATTGTATATGGCAGGTAGCCAAGAGGAGTATTTGAACTAAGGGATTCAAAACAAACTACTACTAGTAGCGCTAGTGCAGAAGAATTCGCTGAGGCGATGCAGGAACTTCACAGCAACGTGAAGCAGCGACTGATTGATTCAAGTCAGGAATATAAGCACAGAGTGGATAAGCATCGGAGACAACTTCAATTCGAGGTTGGCGATCTAGTTCTGGCACATTTGAGAAAGGAAAGGTTCCCAAGGGGAACATATAACAAGCTCAAGATGAAGAAAATCAGGCCATGTAGAGTCTTGAGAAATTTCGGAGAAAATGCTTATGAGATCGAGTTGTCGGATGACATCGGAATATCTCCAACATTCAATGTATCAGACTTATATCCATATAAGGCTGAGGAAACAGGAGCTGGAAGTGATGAACAGCCAGAAGTCCAGTGGCAGAAGAAAATACCGATTTCAGAGAAGCCACAAATGGAATTCATACTGGACAAGAGAGTGGGTAAGAAGACCAGGAGAAGAGAATACTTTGAGTACCTAGTCAAGTGGAAGAATCACCCAGTAGAGGATGCCATCTGGGATATAGAAGCAGTGATACAGAAGCATGGAGAGACTGTGTAGGAGCTCATGGACAGGAGCCCATGAAAATTTTCAAGTCGAGGAGTATGATGCAGGAGCATCGGCAACCCATCAAGCGAGCCAACGCGGAAGCAGAAAGACAGCTGGACAGCGCCAGCACAAATTTTGAAAACACCTTGATATTGTTGCACAAGCATTAATGTTGGATTTAATGAAGGTGCACTTTGTATATTGTAATGGACCTTGAGCCTTTAAATTCTCGTCCTTAGGTAGATAGACGAAATTTATTTTAGTTAATGCTGGTAGATAGGACTTTAAGTCTATATTTGATAGTTTAGAGTTCGAGAGGGAAAATGGATATAGACACCCTCATTGTACATTGTAACATAATTCTGGATTACTCAGGGAGCAGGAAGAGCAAGAGCATGCAAAGAATTGTATGAAGAACACCCATGTACAGACATTTGAATTAATAGAAGAAAGCTTTGATTCAAATCCATGGTTATGTGTCTATTCTCTGTGTATTGATGTTATCCTCATGAATACTTGCTTCCTGTCATGCATTTTCTTTTATATGTTGTGTATTTGATTTCATGGTGAGTTAGAAGTCTGAAAGGAAGAGGGAATTAGTTTCAATTGTTTCTTTATTCTGAGCAGAGAATTCCTACAAGGAGTGCAGTGGAATTTGTCCGCAAGGAGTGCGTTGATAGAGGCTTCAGATAGAGATAACTTTGTTCTAAGTTCCCAGAAACACAGTTGAGTAGAAGTGTTGCGCAAGGAGTGCGCAGGCCAAGGAAAAGCCCTAGGGTTGAGAACCTGAGCAAAGTTATAAAATATTTCTGCTGCAGGAGTGCGTAGGGTTGAGTGCCTTCAACACTTAGAAGCTGTTGAAGAATTTCCACAAGGAGTGCGTGCAAGAGGATTCTCAAAAGGACTTGAGAAGTCAAGGACAAGCTCAGGAGGAGTAGGCCTTTGATATTTTCAAAGGATTGCACAGGGAGAGTTTGTGCATTGAATCATTCGAGCAAGCATTAAAATCTCACGGGCAGGTGAAGAAGTCTTTATGGAGGAAGCGCTTGTTTCATTTTGCAGGAATCGTCAAGGACGAACAGATGGATTGAATCATCCGGAAGATTTCGCGAAGTCCCGTGGAACATTGGATCTTGCAAGGAGGCCACAATGGAGGCGTGGAAAAGGTTTGAAGCTCAGGAGGGCAGGAGCCATTGATTGGGGCCACGAGGAGTGTGGTTCTACTCGTAGATCAGCATATCGGGAGTTCGTGAGACGAGACTCCAAATCTACGCAACAGAATTCGCGATATAGCGAGATGCGATACCTCGACAGCTACGTAAGTGGTGGGAACCACAGGATATAGTGGAAGATAGGTGGCATAAACCATCGGAGGTTCGACATCTCGGGCATCGAGAGTCGAGGTAGGAGACATTTGGTCGTGCGAGTGACGAAGTCGCAAGGAAGCGAGATCATGAGTTTTGGCATTTTGGCGCATCGGGTATCGGAGGTTGGAACCCCGAGTGATTGGTGTCGAGAGTTGCGAAAATGCGATAGAGCGAAGTCTTGATAGCGGATGTGAGAGGAAGTCCACGTTGACCAAAGCCATCGGGTCTCGGAGAATTGAGGACCCAGAGATAGACCGTGAACTCGTGAAGCTGTGAGTTCTGATTCCTCGATAAGCAAAAGAAGAGGGGTCGCACGAAGTAAACTCTGGGTGCAGATTTCCCGAAAGGGAAATAGAAGAGCCTTTGAGTTCTTCAGGCCGAAGGAGAAAGAAGATCCTGTGAGGGCGATCGTGCTCCGAGGAGTGCGGTTGCGTCATAAACGTAAAAACCCTTTTCGGTGCAAGAAACCCTCACTTTCACGTGATCACCCTCCAAGGGTATTGAGACTGTGATACATTGTCTACCCCATGTATAATGCAAATCCCCCCATAGTAATCTTTGTAGATACCTAGGAAAGGTCACTAATGTTACCAACTCGTAGTTAGCCTCTGGGGGGGTACAGTTGACAGTCAGGACCAAATGTATGGGTAGGATTTCAAAGTCTGAAGTGCTTCAAGAGAAATAAATACAAGTGGATCGGTAGGACTCCATAGTACCTCGAACAAATTCGAAGTTCATGAAGCACCGAGACCAAATAAAACCAACGGTTTCTCAAGAATACCCCCAATATACGATATTTCCTCTAGGATTGGTTAATCTTTTGAGGGGTAATCTTCGTTGCTCTTCCACACGTGACCTCATGTTTAGCCCCTATGTGAGAAGGGGTTCTCGACTATGCTTATACGAAAGTTGGATTTGAATGATCTTTAGTGTTGTACAATCTCTTTAGTAGTCTTGGACAATTTACTCACTTCACCTAGTCCAAAGACTCTAATACTAAGCTACTGTTGGTGTGCTAAAAACCAAATATTTGAATTTATTGTATTATTACATGGTTGATTTTAATGGATTTTAACTCAAAGGGTTCAGAGAGATGAAATTGATGATGTGTAAGAGACTTGACTCCAATAGCATGAAAAGAATTATATGAAGTTATTTCTTTCAATGAATTCTATGTAAGGGAAGGAGAAGAGTTATATTCTTCTTAATCACAAGAAAACACTCAAAACAATGCAACCTTCAATTCTAAGATCAATGTGATGCCAAATTATCAAGCAAACGTTCCCAAAAAATTAAATGCATATGAAAAACTAGCTATTTTTCCAATCATAAACCAAAGAAAACTTCCTAATGAATGTAAACTTTCTTCGTTTGATTAACTATGCAAGGATATATGAATTTTTTTTTGCGTATGTACTTTCAAATGAAAGAGATCTAAGTTGGAGACAAAGAACTAGGAAGCAAAAACAATCAAACAAAGTGCACTCAAAGTGGTGAGGTCTGAAATAAAACAAGTAGAAACTTGTTCTAACAAGAACTAAATCAAGGATTCAAAAAATGACAAACATTCAAGGAGTACAAGAAAATGCAGAGAAGAATCCAAGAAAAGACAGGGAGAAAGAGAAAATACTCAAATTGTCCCAACAAAATAAGCAACTAGAAAGGAAAATTTTACATTTTTGAAAAAATTTTAAGCCCAAATCAAGACAATAGGAAGTAATAAGTATCAAATATCAACCCAAATAACTTCAAAAACCAAAGTGAAAACCCTATAAAGAACCTCTCAAAACATGATGCAAACATCTGATGAGAAAAAGGAAGAAAACCTCAAAAAAGGAGATCAACGCTCCCTAACTCAAGGACACATAGTTCTAAAATGCTATGTAAAGAAATCTAGGGGAGTGCTGATTAGAGATCAATGCTCTGATATGGTCTATAGGGGAGCGCCACCTTTCCCATAAATTCAAATAAAAATCCAAAAAATTCAAAAACATTGACCCAAAATTCACAAAACTTGGTGAAATTGCTAGTGAAGATGGAAGAAAGGTAATGGATCATGAAAAAATAGTAAAACTGATATACAATTTTTGAAAAGGGAAGGGACAATCCAATGAAATACAAATCAATGTCAATCCCCAGTGGAGTCGCCAATTTCTGTTGTAGGAAAATTCCCCTGCGGACAGGTGAATCTCCTCTTGGATTCTAGACTCCTTACCAAGACAAAAAGATGATAACATTGGACACTAATATCCCTTTGAATATAATTACTTAATCAAAAAGTTAAGGAGAAGGAATAAAGTGTGATGCACCTTATTCCGATGTTTGTCCTCGCTGCTCCAATTTGAGCTTGATCCCCGATCGCCTTAGCACCATTCGACACCTGCAACGCAATGGACAACAAGAAGACAAAGAACTCCTACTCTACTCTATAATATTAGTATAATAAAATCCATTTATAATAGATAACATATGTAAATAAAAACAGATTATAAGGGAATAATCCAAACATATATTAATGAGAACTCAAAAGAGATACTTACAAATAGTAGATGAAGTCGCAACACTCTCTCCAAGTCCTCCTCATCCATCCCTTGCACAAAGCTCCCAAAACCATAAGTTTGATATCCAAAAAATTTCTCCCAAGAGCATAGGTTTGATACCTCAAATATGCCTCCCCTTATCTCCATGGAAATCCCTTATTATATAGGATTTGGAGGCTTAACCACCATGGAGAGGATCACTCATCAGATCCACTAAAAAAGGGATCTGAAAGATATTTAGGGAGAAAATATCTCTTAAGGATTTTAGTGAGGAAATATCTCTCAAGGATTTTGTTGGACATATTTTCATTGATGTCAACAGTCAATGTGATTATTTTTTGTTATGATTAATTATCATTGTGATTTACCATAGATGAGATTGTCATTGATGTCAACAGTATATCAGTTACAAGAAGAAGTGAACAATATGAAGATCAAAGATCAAAAGGGAAAACACAATACAGAAGAGAATGAAGATCAAAGCTCAAAAGGAAGAGCACATTGCATAGTACATCAGTTAGCAGAAGAAGAGAAATGAAGAAATTCATGATTATTATTGATCATGATAGGATCAACAATGTTCCTATTATAAAAGCTCAGGAGGGTTAGCAAATGCAGAGATAAAAGCTCAGAAGGAAAAGCGTAAGCTCAGAGTGAGAAGCCTCAACAGTGGTCTGATCAAGAAATTGACCATGTTGATCATCTCATATGAATGGAGGTTGGTCATATGAGTGACCGTGGGCTTGAGGAACGTTGGAGGATCATGACCATCGGATCTACAAGCTAGATCAATGGCAGGGATAAATTGTGGAGATCGAAAGGAGAATTAAACGACTCGCTAGTTCGATCCCAATCCCGCAATTGTCCTAGATAGTCAAATCTCATAGACTCGAATATCGATGACTGTGGTTGATCCAACAAATTGTCAGTTTAAGTAAGATTAAGTCGTGACCATCGGATGTACAATCACCAGATCAACGATGGGGATAGATTGTGGATATCAAAAGGAGAATTAAAAATCATGCTATTTCCAATCCCACAATTAGTCAGGATTATCATATATCATAGACTCGAATATCGACAACTGTGGTTGATCCAAAAAACGATCATTTTAAGCCAGATTAAGTCGTGACCATTGGATGCACAATCACCATATCAATGACAAGGATATATTGCGGATATTGAACGGAGAATTGAATATCGTGCTAGTTCTAATCCCGCAATTAATCAGGACCATCAGATGTTATAGCTTCGAAGACCGATGATTGTGGTTGACTCACAAATAGCACACAAGTTCAAATTGTGGATTTTTGGTGATGAGTTAAATCACTCACAAGTTGTGGTTCTACAATCATCCTTGATCGTTGATATGATTTGAGTGTCTTCACGACCATTGGATCACATTTTAGTGGAAGGACGAGATAAGATGAAAGGGTTGAGAATTCAATTATCCGAATACCCGTCAACCACCAGATCAAACCCAAATTCCCATCATCCATCAGATCATTCTCGAGTGGAAGGGTAGGATAAGCGAGGTAAGATATAAGATCTCATTTATGTGAATTTTTGTTAGTTGTTGGATCATTCTAGGTGGAAGGACCAGATAAGATATAGAGTTCCATCGTAGACATATCAGGCCATCGATCTAGGATCATGATTGATGAACAACATTTAGTTCGAGTATAAATATTCTAGGAGTTTAAGATCCGAAAAAATCTCACTTCATATTTTTCAGTTTGAGAGTTGAATTACCTGAAGCCCGAAATCCGAAATGAATAAGGACCATCGGATATGGAGGATATACAATGAACTTTGGATCAAGGTTGTTGGTCAGAAGACCATGTCAACAAGGAAACATGGTAGACCACGTCAGAATACCACATCAATAGACCACATCTACAAGTACATGTGGCAGACCATGTCAACAGACCATGACAACAAAAGACATGTGGAAAACCACATCAATAGACCATGAAAACAAACGACATGTGGTAGACCATGTCAGTAGAACACGTCAACAAGTACACATGGCATAATCAGATGATGACAACTGTCAAGAGGAAATTGGCTCATGCCATGACAACAAGTGATGTAAGAAAGTTACGTCACTATGAGAGAATTGATTCGAAAGTTTCACCACTAAGAAATGTCAAAAGTCCTGAAGTCCCGAAGGATGAAGGTCCGAAGCCACTGTCAGACATCGATCTGAGTTACATTTTGGGAGTTAGGACAATCTTTAGATCTAGGAGAATAACATATGTCACATCATGAGATCTACGTCAATAGACCATGTCAACAAGAAACTGTGATAGACCAGGTCAGCAAGGACACGTGGCATAGTCACAGAAAGACAAGTGTCAAGTTGAATTAGCATTTTAGGTACATGCAAATCATGAATCTGTCTAACACGGGACAACTACTCAGCTCGTGACACATCATCAAGTGACATAAGCAAGTTACATCACTACGAGAGTTTTGCTTTGGGATTTTTACCTCCAACGCTTTCCCAAAGTCCCAAAATCCCGAAGTGGACATGAGACATCCGATATGATGATCACTTTGGGAGAATTCTCAATCGTCGATCTACTACAGTGGAAGGATAGTGTAAGTGGAAGTATTAACCAACAACAAATGGTATCCACCACTTATGACTTACTCAATAGGTGATCACTCTGGAGGAAAGAAGGGGTTGAGATTTGAAATCTCTGAAGTCCGAAGACCCGAAGGTGATCTCAGCCATTGATCCGAAAGGGACACATGTCAGTGGATTGACAACTCCAAAAGCTTGATGTACAAAGGAAATAAGGGGTTGAGATTTGAAATCTTCGAAGTTTGGAGACCCGAAGAAGATATCGATTGTCGATCTGATGTCGGGTGTACTCTCAACCGTTGATAAAAATACAGTGGAAGGATAGTGTAAGCATGATATCCAAAGTCCCGAAGTAATTGGTGGCCATCCATATCAATGCTTGAATATGACCATTCATCCGGTTCCGTGATATAATGAAAATCATCTGATCTGTTCAAAAAAATATGCTTCAGGATATTTGAAAGGTTGGAAGTCTCGAAGACCCGAAGGGTGAAGTCCCAAAGTCTTGACAATTGTTCATCTCATTGGGAGATTGAATCGTATCCGTTGAATTGATAAGCGCTCAAGGGCTCATCTCACCTAACATCTGAATAACACCATCTGTCATATGGTAAAGATATTTAAAGGGAAGAATGTAATGCGTCGCTTAAATTGATAAGCGTGTGGTTCTATGCCTATGATCATATGAACATGGTTTGAAGGAAGCGTCGATTTATGTTATCATGGATACGAAGGAAATAAATCCATGCACGTGATCGATTTATGAAAGTAAAAGGGGATGCCTGGTTTAATGTTGCAGACCCGAAATGATGATCTCTGGTGGTACCAAAAGTCGTTTTAAATAAACAAGTTAGTTATAACATGTTACATAAGTCGTCTCAATAACTTAAGCAATTTTTGAGCATAAGAAACTATAAATACAACCATGATTGGTTCATTGGATGGTGTACTTGTGGAAGTATACAAGCTTGTGGAAAAGAGAGGCTCGTTGATGAAGAGAGGCCTACAAAGAAAAATGAAGAGGATGCAGACCTGAGGTCCATGCGAATATCAGACAGAAGATGAAGTGAAGAAGGTGTGAATATGAGAGGAAGGATGAAGTGAAGAAGGCGCGGATTTCAAAGAGAAGACGAAGTGTCGTGATGAGTGTTGATGGTATGTCTCTGATCATGAAACATAATTGATTCAATAATGGATCACTGCTACTAGAGTTGGTTGAACTACTATATGAAATCTAGTTGGATAGACTGCGTTCAATCAGCGAGTTGGGTCTTGTGGCAAGATGGGTCTTGCTTGAGAGTTGGTTCTCTCCGAGGAGTTGGTTCTCCTTACTTCAGTTGGTTCTAGGAAAATTCATATTACTATATTCACATATATATACATATCAATTATACAAAATATTACATAAACATCTGGTATCTCTTGTCAATTGTGATTATGATTTAATTGTTCTTAATCTATTCAATTATGTTTTAACTACTAACTTGTAAGAAGAAGAAAAGTTAGAAAAGTACACACTAATTCACCCCCCCCTCTTAGTGTGGGTGGTGTGTTCAAAAGATTTTAAGGAGGAAATATTTCAACCATCTATGAGATCCTCCACCTTCCCTAAAAAATAGGAAACCAAAAGTGACGTGGATTTTCACACTTAATTAATTTATTTTTCATGAATATTAATAATAATTCATGTCCACTTGGTATTTTGGACTTCATGTAATATATCCCTCCTCCACATTGACTAGGGATTGTGACATAGGTTATTCCATGGTGTCAAGGTGTATGAGACACTTATATGACACTTACGACACATAGGGTCAGGTACCTAGGTGTGCAAATTTCATGTGTA
>SNQJ01S0034156.1:38624-51303 GCA_010110895.2 Picea sitchensis | reverse complement strand
CTTCTCACCACACTTATGTCCCTTACTGTACTTGCTGTCACAATTAAAGCATAAACCTTTTTCTTTTCTTTCCTCCTCTAGATGCACTTCAGTTCGACATTAGCATACAGCATGAGATCCGATACATCTTCATCACCAAGCCTACTTTCACCAAGTACACAGAAATGGATGAAGTCTACCAAAGGTTACTCAAATTCAGCATTCCCAGTCATCTTCAATGGGAAGAGATTTTTGACCTGATCGAGTAGTCGATGAGCTTTCCCATCCCAGTCAGATATCCAGTCAGACAAGGTCGTGCAGAGGCCTCACCAACGGTTCACCCAGAAAACAACATGCAGTTTCTACACATCATCAAACAATTTCCTAGATTCTTGTAATTTGTTAAGTTAGTCAAGCTAAAAATAGATTTACCACATCCTGATCTTTAATGACAAGATCGTTTGTAATTTTGGGTTATAAATACTTCACTTTTAGAAGTATTGAGGGTTGATCTTTATGCCCTGTGAGCTATCAGACTGTAATATTTTTCAAGAGATCTTCCATTAATACAAAGAGGCATTTTTACAGGATTCTTGCGTGTATTCATTGGTGACGTTTTCCTTTCTAAGTTAAATGTTATGCTCGCTTAGTTATCACATTGTTTGATAAATCTAATATTTGAAAGTAATGAATGTTGCAGGATTTATCTTTGTATACCCTATTTCTAACTTTAAAATATTTTAGTGTTCCATCTTTTGATTTTACGATAAATAAATTCTTAACTTCTTCTTTGTTGTAATTGACATTCTCACCTTTTTCCGCTATTCCTCATTTATGCTACTAAAAGAATCCATCGATTACATTATCTTTCCCTGTGAAAAGTATCTTTTCTTTCTGGTTTAGATTTTATTTCATGATACAGACCCCATAGCGTAATGGATGTGTAAACTATCTCAGCCAACCCGACAAACACTACAACAACAAAACCAACATATTTTATTTACCTAGCCTAATATTTTAAATTTGTAACATATCTAAATCTTACAGAGAGATCCCTCTCTAAAGCTGGTAGGGCTACATCCCACCTTCTAAGTGGTTGGATAAAGTTACCTCCCGTAGATTTCTTCTTTTCTGACAACCTCTAGGAAATTTACAGAGCGTTAACAGGTAGGATCCCCACTCTATGGAAAACATAGTTTTATGACGGTCCTCCTTGGCAATGCAGATCTGATGGTATCCCAAAAATCCGTCTGTAAAAGAATATACTTCATGGCCTCCCATGTTATCCAACACTTCATATGTGAATGGTGTAGGGAAAGGGTCATGCAGATAGGCATCATTCAACTTTATGAGGTCCATACAGATCCTGATTTCTCCTACCTTCTTGTCTTGTACCACCATAGGGATGATCCACTCCGACTCTTCGATAGGTTCAATAATCCCTTCTTCCATCATTCTATCGAGCTTGATCTTCAATTTTTCCTTGTATTTCGGGTTCATCCTGTAAGGTCTTTGCTTGACTAGCTTCGCATCTAATTTCAAAGGTATTCTCATCTCACCCATAGGCCCTTTGATTCCCTTCATATCAGTGAACTTGGTCAAGAACAAGTCTTGATATTTGTGCAATAACTCTATAATCTTGTCAATGGTAGCAACATCCCAATAATCTCTGACATTGGAAAGCTTCGGTGTCTCCTCTATCCCAATATTAACTTTATTTATTTTGATCGGTTTTCCTATGAATGTCAGCTCAGCTCTTGGTTCTTCCACATTTCTTTGGCCTTTTGTCTCAGTGATGTTTACCTTCCTCGGATCATCATCTTCATTGGCATTAATGTTGTAACATCCTTGCAATTTCTGGAATGAGTCAGTCCATTCATCCTTCTCTT
Organism: Picea sitchensis; assembly: GCA_010110895.2. NCBI lineage: Eukaryota > Viridiplantae > Streptophyta > Pinopsida > Pinales > Pinaceae > Picea > Picea sitchensis. The sequence continues at coordinate 49,435 of SNQJ01S0034156.1, read as the reverse complement.
GCTCAAAAGGGAGGCCAGATGCCTCCTTAAATACTTTTTGTCTCACAATCTGTAATGCTTGGTCTACTGAAGGAAATTCACTTTCAAACAAAAAGGTGGTTACAAAATTCAGGATCATACCTTCCCAATCTAAAGTGACGAGGCGCAGCTCTGCTTGAAGGTACCAGTTGATAGGGATCATGTTCAGTGTGTAAATGAATCTATGCACCCATTGCTCTCGAGGAATGTCACTCCAGGCCTCTTCGCAACTTCACACATGGTCCTTTGGGAAACTTCGACCTGTGTACCTCACTTTGCAACTTCCTACTTGTGTTGGGGACTGCGTTATCATCAAAGTTCGACATTGTGTCTAGTCTGTGATGTTTCCTTTGTGCATCCCTCGCCATCTTGCTAGTGTGGCTTTCATGGCCTCATCCATTTCTAACAACCTCTGTTGTGTTGGTACACTTGTCTCAAACTCTGATAAGAAGTTTTCTAAAGGTTTCATCCCATCAAATGTGGGTAAGTTACTCATTGTTGTGCCGATCCAGAAAACCTCTCTGGTTAGTCTAGCACATCTTCTCATAGAGACTTCATACATCTGGTTCTTCTAGTTCTCCAGTGCTTCTTTTGAGTTTGATGAACATGTGTTGTCGCTTCGCCAACTTATATTCCCATCACCTATAGGATTGATATAATCATGTTGTCTGGCTGTTAGTTTGTAGATGTTTTCCAGTTCATACGTGTGGTCTTCTTCTCTGATAGGCTATATGTATCGAGGACCCTCATCTGGATCTAAAGGTGCAATGACCCTAAGGCCATCTCTTTCAAATGTCATACACCTCTTCTTTAGATCAACAATATTAGAATTGTTTAAGGCCCAATCAATTCCTAATAATGTAGGATAAGGGTAGTTGTCATTAACAATTTCAATTACTTCAAAATATCCAAAGGTTCTGACTCCATCGATGTCCTCAGGGATATGCTCCAATCGTCCAAATGGGCTGACAGCTTGTTGATTATCCATTCTAAGCATGATAGGGGAATAGATCAACTTCGATTTTCCCATCAGTGCCCAGGTTTGCTTTGTCATGACATTGACCTCCGACCCTAAGTCGAGGACCACATAGTCTATATCATATTCTCCTATTTGAGCATTCAGGTTTAATTATTTATTTTTCCTTCTCCTTTTCCCAATTTGGTGCACTTCCCTATTTAGTAAGGAGTCTATCTTTCCTATCTCATATTGATTGATTAAATATTGTAATTATTGTACAATGCTTTTATCTTGAGTCAAATTAACACAAGTGCACAAAAATTCCATGAGTTTGCTTACCTCTTTTCCTTCTGTTGGTGACATAGACTGATAAAACGCCTGAGGCATGCCATATTCTTTGATTTCTGGTTGTTTCTTTGATGAAGACCCTTGATCTCCTTTGAACTCTTTTCTTGCCTCCTCAAATATTTGTCTTTCTTTTTTAGCATCGAACTTTGGGGTCTTCTCTATATCTTTCCTGACTCTGTGGTCGTCTGTAGTCTTTCCTTGGGCTGCTCTGTCTTCTCCTATAGCAACACTTCCTCAAGTGATAACAGCGACTCTAGAGTCTACTCCTCTAGGTTCATCATATATCAGTTGCACTTGTGGGTTTTTCTGAGGTCCTCATCTTTCCTAAAGCTTAGCTAGCAACAAAGGGCAGTCCTCCATGACATGATCGAAGGAATTGCAATAACTGCAGGTTGTGCAAGGGTTCTAGCAGTCCCTCGCTAAATGTCCTGGCTACGCGCAGTTGTAAAAGATTATTTTTCCTTGGCCTCAAATCATACCTCCTCCTCATCCTTGTCCTCTGTATCCACTGTGAGGATTGAAACTTCCTCTTCCTGGAGAATTATACTTTGCATTGTTTCCTTCTTGGTGTACTTCATCTTGGATCTTGTATATGTCTCTTGATCATTCATGCATCAGGTCAAAATCCCTACAATCTCTATCATTGTGCCCTATGGACTTACAAAATGTGTAGTTCAAGTTTGAGGGTGTCTGAACATACTTTTTCATATAATAGCACTCACCAGGGCAATGTCGGTTTATGCATACTTTGCACCAGGGAAGGCTAACTTGCTTCAAGGGGCTCAGCACTCCTGAGGCCAAATATTCGTGAAATAGGGGACAATGTTCTTTATCATGACCTTTGGATATACATATTACACACTAGATATCTTCTCTTTTTTCCTTCCCCCTTTCCTTCTTCATATCCTCAACCTGCAAAGACAAACTAGTCAGTTGGCTCAAGATCTAGCGCATGCCTGAGCTAGATTCTCCCATAGGTGTTGATTCAAGATTCATGGTGATCTCTAAATATTCTGCCTACAATGCAATCTTCTGCTACATCAGGGGAACTCTGATGTGTGGTAAAAGAGAAGTGATGAACCATTCTTTGTTCTGCTCATTTGGGATCTTAAAAGTCAATTGGCCTGTTAGGGTCTTGAATCTATGATCGAACTCCCAAACAGGTTCGGCTACCTACTGTTTGATCTCCTTCATCTTAGTAATACACTGTGACTCAGACTTAGGTTTTTTTAACTCTACAACCATCATGTTCTTGATCTCATTTAGTGGCTTAGGCTATGCAATTCCTTCGACAAGCTTCATGTACTAGCTCAGTGTGTGATCCCTCAATGTAGTGCTAAACTAGCTTCTTTTAACAGCTTCATCGGTAATATTTGTAATGTTCCATACGGTCACGCACAGGAACCAATGTTGATCAGGATATTCATATGCATCTCCTTTAAAGATAGGGAGCCTCATCTCGTCTGTCATAGAGCTACCTAGGTTTCGTGTTTGAGTAGATGATGAACTACTAGTAATAGTAGTCTGCGGGCTCTAGTGATTCGGAATATTCTGATTACTTAGCATTTCTGAAAGAACATGAGGATTGATATTACTTACTTCAATGGTCTATGCAGTTCCTGATGTTTTTAGCTCATTCTGGAAAATTTCTCCAGCTTCCTTTTCCTCTGCTCTGGTGGGTTCCGAATGTTCTTCATCTGTCATATCTGCCTCTTCTCCACTATAGAAACCCTCGTTTCCATAGTTTTTCTTGAATAGGTTCTCAAGGTGAACCCTTCGAAATACTTTCCCATTGTGTGTATGTCCATCTTCTGTGTCGCTGTCACTGTCTGAATTCTTGAACATTAGCCTTTTCGGATCTAACCAATCTACTGTATCTTCAAGACGTTCTTTTCATGCAACAACATCTTGATTCTTAGCTTCATAAATTGTAAAAAAATTCCTCTGGGTCCTTTGAAGAAGTATCTCTCGGCCTGGCTATATGATTTTGTTCTGTCAACAACAAATTTGGTGATATACCCTCCAATGGTACTATTGAACTAGTGATCTACAACCCTTGATACAACATTGTTGACTCTCTTAACCTTCTTAATCAACTCCGACGTCCACACCACAGGAAGTCTAGATCTGATCTTGAACTAGTTATTGGTTAACCTAGCTAACCACTCGTATATCTCTTGATGGATTCCTCCAAGGAATATCTCATGAATATCAGTGAAGATGTGTCTATACAGTAAAACTTCAGTACTTAGCTTAGGGTTCTTGTTTTGGGCTTCATCGAAGTCCCTCTCTTGATCCTCTATCCACTTCTAAATCTCTGTATTCGATGGGAACCACCTTGACATTCCCTTACACAGATTCATGTCCTGGCAACGAAACCATTTGTTGGCACAGGGGAAGACCCAAGGTTCACTCCAAGAGTGCACCAACAAGCCTTAGCTACTGGCCCTTTCATCAACACCTATGAACAAGATGCAATATCACCCAAAGAAGCTAAGAGGGGGGTTGCAGGACATGAATGTCTACAACCAAGGGAATATCAAGTGGATCTATCACAACAACAATACAACATTCATATATCACTTATCATCTAGGTCTATCCTACACATCTATAGATCTGATCTAACATAATACTGCAAATAACAATATAACAATGACAAAGATCCAGGCATCAATCACACATATCACACAAAATATATGTGGTTCACCCTCTCTCTAGGGCTACGTCCACAGAACTGTGCTTATGATTTATTAAGGTAAAGAATACAGTTCTTATCTACGCTCTCAGATAACATATTTTCTTTCTTCTCTCTCTTTCTCTCCCCTTCCTGTGCACCCAGCTGCAGGACTTGACCTTCGCACACATATGAAGATCTCACAATACAATCCTCTCCCTCCACAACAGATCTATAACAACAATATCATACCAATACTCCATGATCAACCCAACCCATGTCCTCTTGATATTTATTTATACATTACAATCCCTCACCAACAGCCTTAGGTCGAAACCTAGGTGCCAAAACCCTAGATACCAAAACCCTAGGTCAACTTGACCCACTTTTTCCGGGCCTCGCCAACCTATCTTTCCTTCTTCATCGCGCAGTGCTCCAAAGCATCCAATGATGGCTTTCTCTTCTTCCTGAGTTGTCCACGATCCTTATTAATTACTGATCTATCATCCTTGATCCCCTCATCTAAGACATTCCTTTTCCTCACTTCACTCCATCTTTCCTGCTCTTTTTCTCACTTCGACTCAGTGACAGTTACTGTATCTCCCGCGAAGCTCACTTTTTACCTTTCCTTCCTTGTTCTTCGCTTCCTTCCATAACCAAGGGCCAACACATACCCAACCACCAGTGTACACTATTGGTATTGTGGGATACTTAAAAATTTCCTCACCTTTGTCTTAATGGAAATTTTTATTCAACACCACAGAGGCCACGATGGAGGGGAGAGATCTCAAGTTGAGGACATCCTATCTGCTCTTCATGTAATTTTTGTTTCTAATTATTTTCTATAGTTCTTTAGGACTCTATTGATGAAAATATACAATATGATTCTCATAAAGAATTGAATTCCTTAACAGATTTGAATATTTATCCTCAAAAATGTCTAAGAAAGGAGCCCAATACTCTGTGTAGTAGGGCTTCCATGAGAAAAGCAACTGGAGAAATCACATTTTCACCTAATATCATTGTACTTGTATTGAATCCACTTCCATATTGTCCTATAGTTGTGCTATTAGTTTTCACTTAGTAAGCCAAGCTCATACATTTCCGCATGTAATTGAGATCCATTCCACCTCAATTATCTTGTAAAAGAAGAGTTGGACTATTTTCCCTAGGGTTCTGAATTTTGTCCACAACGACAAAAGTTGCACCATTTTCAAAATCTTCAACTACATTATCAAGAAACTTTGAAATATCTCCAAATTCACATGTGTGGGAAATCACATTAGAATGGAGGAATTTTGGATGTACTTGAACATAATACACATCACTTGGTAAATATCACTTTTGTTCATTTTTGACATCATAATCCCCGTCTCTCCAAAATTGATTAAAACTATTTTTCTTTGAGTTTATACCTGAAAAATTCAGTCAAAGGAAAAATGAATGCAAATGATGTTCTATTTGTAGCGCATTTTTTTATCTCCACCCCTTCCCAGAAAGTATATAATATAACTCTAATCATAATTTGATATGATATAAAACTCCAAAGGTTGCATTGCAATATCACATATTTCCGCCTCAAACGTTCATTTCAACTCGGGTGTACTTTAATCTCATGATGTCTAGGCCTCCAAATGGTTCATTGTAATCTCACTATCTCTCTACCTCCAAACTGTCCTCCTTTACGCAACGATACAATTTTGCTCCTTTGGTACAAGATGGAATATAAGTAGTATGGATATCTATCTCAATTAGAATAACATGGTTATAACATGTCCTCTCTTTACTACAAGACTCAATATAACCATCATAAACTAGAGGAAAACTTAGGTCAAAGGGAGTGAGTTTTTGGGTTATGATGGGGTTGCAAAAATCAGAGCTTCCACGGAAACAATCTTAAGATAAAATACACTTTCCTTAACATCCTTCTTGTATAAAAATGTATCAAGATGTGTTGAATTAGCTAATGAGAAGTGTGAACCAGTCTTTAGAAAATTATCTTTGGGGGAAACCCAAAGTTGATTAGATCCATCATTGGCAACTTTATGCATCTTCTCACTTCCTTCTGGGAAGAAAATGTCATCCAAATGGTAGGTTCCTAAGGGATCATCCTTTCTCAGTGCTTGAATTGATCATTGGATATGTTCCTTGGTGGTTGATATAAGTCCCTAGATGTGTTCCAAGGAATCCTTGCAAAGTACTTGGATTGATCCTTGGATGTGTTCCTTGGTAGTTGATATAAGTCCCTACATGTGTTCTAGGGCCCCGGCATGTGTTCCATGGAACCCTTGCCTAATGCATGGGTTGATCCTTCATCTTGTACCTTGGTGGATAAGACCCTAGATGTCTCCTAGGGCCCCCAGATGTGTTCTATGGAGACCTTGTCTTTGACCAGGTAGATCTTGTTGCAATACCAAGATGTGTTGATGTGTGATCCTCTTCCTCTCTCCTAGGATGGTCCATGAGACCTAAGAGTGCCTATGAAGATGGAGATGACCACATTGTTGATGGAACCCCTTATGTATTGATGATAAATTTTACAGGTCATTATGAGACTCATGTGGACATGTTTTTCCATTATGGACCCCCCCTTGACTTTGTCTTAAAAGATACCCCCTTATTTTTTTATGTGATTGAGGTTTTATTTATGTGATTGGGGTTTTATATGCATTTAGGGTTTTTATAATTAATATTAGTTGACATTTTAATTATTATTTATATTAATTAAATGTCAATATTTAATTATAATTTTAAATTTCCCTAACCCCTCTCCCTAACTATAAATAAGACCCTACCATTTAGCATTCAATTATACTCACACTTACTCTCTCCTCACTCTCCTATTTGCTGTGGCCACCTCATTTTTTCTCTCTTGATGATGGTGCAGCCTCCTTTTTGGACTATCTTTTAAGATTTGAGTTTTGTTTTGTTGGTGCGGCCTCTCCATTTGATGTAACAATTTTAGATCTGATATTTGTGTGTTGGTGTGACATATCTATTTGATGTAATAGTTTTAGATATGAGTTTGTTTTGTGCAGCCTCTCCATTTGATGTAACAGTTTTAGATCTGAGTTTGTTGGTGCAGTCTCCCCATTGGGTGTAATAGTTTCAGATCTGAGTTTTGTATTGGTCTTAGTATTGGTTGGGCCATGGTATTGGTTGGAGTGTTTATCCAATGCTTCTTTATTTTCAATTATGAAGGGTTTGATATATATGGACTGTTTTTTATGGAGGGTTTTCTTGTTTGATATGGAGATTTTTGTTGTCTCAGTTTTTGGAGTTCTTGTTGTCCCTTCTTGTGGGGTATCTATTTTTTTTTATCAACTATGGTCAATACCTTGTTGTCCCTTCTTGTGGAGTACTTGTTGTAGTTGTCTTGTGATGGTCTATACCTTGAAAAACCTATTCCTAAGTCCTTATGATAGAGATCAAACCCTAGAGGTTTGATCCATGAACCTAAAACTATTTATGAGAATATTATAAAGGTTTTCATCCACACATGTGACAGGTGCATCTTTCTTAGATTAGGAGGTAAGCCTGAGGTTTGTCTTTTCACTCAGAAATTTTGTTTATACTCATAATTTAATTTAGATCTATTTATTTATTTTCTCATATATGCCGATCTTGTGAACAAAAAAATAAAAAGGCATTATTTGTTTCTATTTTTCCCTAATTCTAACAAATTTCCTATGATTTTGAACAATGACACACTACTCTAGGAAGCCTCCTCACACCTTCTTGTGACCATTCTTCTTTCTATTCTTAGCCTATACCAAACATCACTAAACAACACAATGCCTGGAATCATAGTAAACTCTTTATTGCTAAGCTCTTGTTATAGAAACTACGTGATATGGCACTCAAATCATAACTCGTATCTACAACTTATCTAACTCACTATGAATCTTTTGTATGATTAGAGTGGTATCATTATTAGGAAGATACAGTATGAATATTAAGACTAACTGGATTATTACTTGTCTTATTCCAATCTTATTGAGGCAATGACATCAACTATTAACTATAAGTTAATCCATATTGAATCTAATCACATTGATTATGGATACTGTGTTCAATTCATACTAAAATGACATGTCTAATTCATACAAGTACTGTGATTTGAATAAAGATTTAACATGACTAATAAGTACTGATATGCTTTGTTTAACTATGCTTCTACTGGTATTATTACTATGTATATCTATGATTTCCATTAATTATGATGAACTTGTTTATATGGTGAGTAATACAAGCCCATTCTTTATCTATGATAGTATTATTACCCTTATAACTATAATATGTAAGAGATTACGATAATAAGGTAACCATTACTTATGCATGGACTAGTAATACCTATATAGACTTATTTACTCCTATTGTGTGATGTATGTACCCGGTGAGTGAAATGGATATAGAATAAAGGGTCATTCAGATTACCACATATAGGTGAAGGGAAATAAGTTTACATCATATGTGTACAAATCTCCTTGTATATCATATGTAGAAACACATGTAAATTCCAGGAATCACTTCTATTACCATAAGTTGATAGGTATGAATATGGTATGATCCCAACAGTATGAGTTCCATCTTCTTGAATAGGGATAGATCATTAAATGTATATATAAAGGGCATAGATTATGTGAAATAAGCATGTCATATATAACTGATATGGAACCAATGTAAGATGCAAGTGATATGTTGAACCATAGGTATTATGTGTAATTATTCATATAGGTCAAATTGTATTACACAACTTTCATTGTAGTTACCTAATATTGGTATAACTATAATACATGGAAGAGTGTAATATCCATAGTAATAACCATAACTAAGCTATCATAATAAGAAGTGATTACTATCATATTCAAGGTATAGGTTGTGTATACCAATACATATCACATGCTCGTATTGATTACTATGATTCCTATCTTAAGTACAGTATAAGCATTACTATTAATGTGTGTAATTGATTACGGATAAACACATGGGGTTAAGTTCAACACCACATATAATCTTATCACATTGTTATGATATGAAAGATATGAAGTAAGACCATGGAAAATTATGAGATTATATCAAGTAATCATATACGAGCAAAGTATATATATGGGTTTCATTACCTTATCATAGGTAACTAGTAGAGATAATGGTATAAGTACTATCATGTTCATTAAGTCGATATAACAAGGGTAAAATAACACCTGTATAGGCTTATCATATGTATTAGTCCATATTCAATGATTACATCTATTTGTATTAGTATCACTAAACAGGTTATTCACTATATACCTTTATTAGGATGATACAAGGGAATTACTTCATTTTAAAATTTTCTAGTTGCAAAATATAAAAATATCAAAAAAATAAAAATAAATTGGCATTTTTATTTTTTTAAATACCTTCATGACGTTGGAATTGCGATGTCTGGTAACATATCTCCCATGGCACATGTTGGCCCTTGACCAAGTTTTGGGAGATACTTGGTTATGTTTGACCATTTTTGGGACTTCGACAACTGTCGAAGGAGGAGCGCAAGATGGAGTGGAGATCACGGGATCTCAGCCCACATTTGGGTCCATTTTAGTTTTTTCAGAATATGTAATGCGATTGGGATATTGGCCCATGGGTTTTTACCCATGCTTAGGCCTATTTTGTATGTATAAATAGTAATCTAGTGAGCTAGAGGATATATAGACATCTATGTGATGTATGTTAAGTGCAAGTAAGGTTTGTAAGTGATTTGCGCCTACATGATACTTGCAAGGATAAGTGCAAGTCATTGTAGGAATTAGGAGAAGGCTTTGTGTTGTAATGCAAGGAAGAAGGATCTAGCGAGCTGCGTATATATTTTGTCCTATGCACAGTAATTTTTTGGTGGCTCTGTTCTATAACCGATTGAAGACACTAATAAAGAAGAAGCGTTGGTGGATGTAGCCCTAGGGTGGGAGTGAACCATGTAAATCTGTGTGTTATGCTTTGTTCTTTGACTTGATGTGTTTATCCCTTATTTTGCTAAGTGCTTTGATATATTTAGATAGATCTACTTATTCTTTGTTCTTCTTAGAGGTGTCTGAATGTTATATATGACATGTATGAAGGTGATTAGTGTTGATTTATTAGATCTAATCTACTTTACTATTTCTGAGTGATGAGATACCTTAGATCTAAGTAAATGTTGTGATGCTCTATGCTATCTAAAACGTATAGTAAGGGTTGAATATTGATGATGATCAGTGCTAAGTGCTCTATAAGCGATATAATCATAGATATGTGTCCCAACTAAGGTTGCAAATACCTAATTCTTGCAACCACCCCTACCTCTAGCTCAGGTGAGACTTCATTTGTGTTATCACTGAAATTTCGTTTGCACATGGCGACAAGAACTCAACATCATCAAACATGAATGAAGTCATTCATGGCACTGAATTAATTTCACAGCATTGCAAAAGGGTCAAAAACTATACAAAGTAACCAAAAATTGAAGGGCACTTTACAGAAGTTGGGTGCGCGCGCATATGTGCGGAACAGGAACGTACACTGCACGCATGCGCGCACGACGCGCGGCTGTTGGCGCAAAAACCCGCGCACCTGCTAAAACAATGCATTTATGGAATTGGTCGGCCTCCCAACCACTTATGGATCAGCTCCCAAGACAATTTGACTCCCAAATCTGAGCTGAATCTGCATGGTAGGCTGGTCAAAGACCTAATTAAGCCCTAAAGAGCCCCTTTTCACACCTCAAAGGAGTTACATAATCACCCAATGCAATGCTATAAAAAGCCATGAGGAAACCTCATTTTCTCAAGGAA
>SNQJ01S0034156.1:12798-28677 GCA_010110895.2 Picea sitchensis | reverse complement strand
TCCTTTGTTTTCCAGCTGAAACTGGAAGGAGGCTCCAACCCCCTAGTTTCTCAGGCTACAACTTGAGGGAAGCTCCAAATCCCCAATTTTATGGCTACAACCAGAAGGAGGATACAACCCCCTATGTTCTCTAGCTACAAATGGAAGGTGGCTATAGCCAGAAGGAGGCTACAACCCCCTATGTTCTCCAGATACAATTGAAAGGTGGTGAAAACCACCTATCCTTGCCTCGTCCAACCGCCCTAACGTATAAGTAGAATGATGGAACCACTATCACACTATAACTATGAGATATACTGTCGTAAACATGTACCAATCAACCTATAATCATCCTGTACCATAAACAAGTGCATCAACCATACACCAACCTGTAACTCAACCTATAATCAACGTGTACCATAAACAAGTGCATCAACCATGCAACAATCTATACCTCAACCTGTAATCAACCTGTACCATAAACAAGTGCATCAACCATGCACCAACTCGTACAAAACATGTATCAGGAACAAGTGCATCAACCATGCACCAAACCTGCAGAAAATCTATACCATGAACAAGTGCATCAACCATGCACCAAACATGTACAAATAACCTATCACACCAACTTATCTAGAAAACCTATCACAATAACCTATCTCATAAATCTTATCAACGAAATTAAATCTACTCACCAAGATCAATCACCAATACAACTCTCAAAGGTGTGCATCAACCAACCATAACACAACAACTCATAATCATCACCAAGATCAATATATGCTTCTAATAATATACCAATACAAGTATGCTACATCATCCATAAACCATGTGTCAAAAATACTAATAACAAGTGCCTCCAACCATGTACCAAGTATGTACCAATCATGTATCAACTACTCATAAATATGTACCAACATCATGAACTATACACCTCATGTATGTGCCAACTCATCAACTACTTGTCTCAACCATGTACCCAACATGTACCTCAACCAAAATCCCTTATCAATTTCATCATCCAAATATGATTTGTAACTATATAATAGAACCGGTGTATATGATCACATACCTACAAACCTTCCTTAACTTTAACAACAAGATACTAGCATTTTCATCAAACTTTACTTTAGTCTCACATGACTAGGTTTGGATTAGTCAACAACCCTAACTTGAAATAATCATAACTATGTACCTGTACTGAATAAAGATCTGAAAATACTACACAATGTTCTTCAGTTTGTTTTATGCAATTCCTCCATGTGTCACTACTTGGAACCTCTAAGAAAAGGAGTTATAGCAAAAATGGCATACCTTACAGAATTCTGGCTTATCCTAAAGAGAAACCTTGTAGAGAATTCCCCACACAAAATGTTTGTTGAATGGATATGAAAATGTTACACATAATACTACATACTATACTCTAACCAACATGTTTTTTCTTATGGAATTTTGATATGTTATTAATAAGTTATGACATTTTTACCCGAAACACTTGTTTTATACTAGTTTTAGGACTAGCCACAAACCCTATTTTCCACGGAGTGTAACTCCAAAAATACAACGACCCACAAGAGGATATTTTTCCTTAATGTCCTATCAATTTGACGGTCTAAATCATTCTAGAAAAAAATTTATTGTGAAAATGGTGAGATGACATGTAAATAACATACCTTAGAAAGCATCATCAAAAGAATTTATCCTCCCTTGAATTCCAACCTTTTTTTCTTCACCTTCCCTCTAAAATTCGGATTATATATCCTTTGGTTGCCTTCGTCACCTATAGATATTCAATATTCTCAAGTTTGATATTAAATGAGAGAGCCTTGCCTCATATTTATACTCTCCAAGTAGCTTCCTTAGAAGCATCTTCTAGGTCACTTTGCCCACTTTCCTTATTTTAGGGTTAACCCACTTCTAATTTCTCTATTAAATTTATTATTTAAATAATTTATTATTTAAATAATTTATTTTTTATTCACTTTGAATTATAGTACACTCATCACTTCATTTTATTATTTACCTTCTAAACTCTCTTAAACCACTTTGACTACTTTGACCTTTTGGGGCTTCTAGATCACATATGAGGGTCCTCCAACTTCGTAAGGCCTTAACTCTCAAATCGTGAGGAGTTATGTGACATTCCACATGCCACTGGAAATGGAATGACATGTGATATCCATATAGAATAGTATTACCTACAAATATATGTAAAATTATACCATTATCCATCAAACAAACTTGGGTCCATTACCCAAACCTGGGTTCTCCAACTTCACATGGTCGTAACTCTCTAACCATGAGGAGTTATGTGACGTTCCCCATACCACCAAAAATGACATGACATGTAATACCCATATATAATAGTATTACCTTCAAATATATTAAAACTCATACCATTATACATCAAACAAACTTGGGTCCATTACCTGAACCTTTGTGCTATCAGAATTCGCTACCAGACTTTCTCCAAGGGTTGACATCAATCACTAAGGGTTGAAATGAATCTACAATATCACTCTCCAATGGTTGACATCAATGAAAACCAACATTCCATACCAACCGTCCGTCAACCTAATCCAACTATCTAACAATATCCCCCTTTGGCATTGACGACAACACCAACATTGATGGCAACACTTAGTCGATATAACATTCATGCTTATACTCCTCATCAATGTTTCTATCTCTGCCCCTTTGACATCAATGCTAAAGGGTATCTCCCTTTGGGGCTGCTCCCCCAGACTAAACTCTCCTTGGGGCTACTCCCTCTGTATACATGCCTTTTATTTTTCTTTGTGTTTATAAGCCTTTGATTACTCTTTCTCCCTTCATATGAATAATATCTCCCCCTTTGAAAAAGGGTATCACTTTGAAGTCATATCGCTCATTCTTCCCTTGTGACAATTGCTCCCATTGGAAACATGTCTCTATTCTCTCTCTCCAAGCATTTACCTTTGCATCTGAAAAATCTCTCCCCCTTTGTCCTATTTATGGTGCTTCCTCGTGTACATCTAAGACATATAAGATAAGAATTAAAAAAAAATCATTTTTGAGTAGAAATTACTCCTAGTCTCTAACGAATATACTCAAGAGATTATCATGGAAGCAGTTTTGTAAAGATGTATGCCACTTGTTCTTTTGTTCCCACATATTCAACTCTAATGTTCTTCTCTACAACCTATTCTCATAGAAAGTGATACTTGATTGGAATGTGCTTCATCTTGGAGTGCATCACCAGGCGTTTTGAGACAGTGATGGCACTTGTATTATCACAATAGATTAGAATGGGCTCATCATACTCAACATGTATATCTGTCAAATTTTGTTTCATCCATAGAACCTATCTACAACATGTTTTTTCTGCAATATACTCTGTCTCGGTTGTAGATAAGGATATTGATGATTGTTTCTTGCTTATCCAAGATACTAAACACTCACCCAAGTAGAATGTTTCTCCACCGGTGCTTCATCGTTCATCAATGCAACTTGTGCAATCTGCATCTGTGTAGGAAATAAGTGATAGCTCCTTTCCTTTTGGATACCATAATCAAAACTATTATGTTCCTTTGCGATATCTGAAAATCCTCTTCACTTCTAATACATGTGATTCCTTTGGTGCTACTTGAAATCATGCCACCTGTCCAACTACCTGCATTACATCTGGTCTGGATGTTGTCACATAAGCTACCAATAATTAAGTTGTATTTCCTCTGGTCTGTAGACTTTGAATCATCATCTTTGCTCAACTTGCAACTAGTTTGCATATGAGTGGTAACTGGTTTGCAATCTTCCATTCCGAACCTCTTTAACATTTCTCTGATATACTTAGTTTGAGAAATAAAAATTCCTTGGTTTCTTTGACATATCTAAAGACCCAAAAAGAAGGATAGTTCTCCAACTAATGATATTTCAAATTCATTCTGCATATCCTTTGCAAATTTCTTGCTTAACCTGTCATTATTACTTCCAAAACAATATCATCAACATAAATTTCAATTAATAAAATATTACCTTGAGTAACCTTGATGCAGAGGTTGTTGTCTGTGCTTCCTTTCCATAGTTCATAGGGAGTTTTTTCATTGTTGTTTGTGAGCATTAATCTGTTTTGAATGTGAACTGATATATGCACTACATGTGTCCATAAAATATATGTCAATTTGGAATCCATTAGCATTGTTCGAGTCATTTCCTGTGTAATTATCATCCATTATGATAATATTCCTTTGTCTCTGAACCACTCTCTGAATCAATCTATGAATCCATGTTATCGTCCACTATCATATATCTTTCCAAACCTTCTAAGTGCTCTTATGAATCCATCTATACCCATATTTTACAAGACTCTACTTGCGCAATTGTCCATAATGCTGACCCATTTATCACTATACTATCATAAAGTCTTGATTAATGTATCAAAATGTACTTCTTCTAACTGATTTCTCTGAATCGGTCTTCTCAAACTCTGCAAGCTACACTAAGGATGGTTCTTTGGTCTATCACAACTATCACATAGACTCACCCTATCTAATATTCATATTACTTGGGAGTCTCTAAGATAGATGGCTCAGAACAATTCCTGCTCTGATGTGTATTCATCATCATTTTCATTGGTAGATTCATTATCTCTCTGAGCTATGAATTATTTATTTCTGTTTGTGGATTCATATTTAACTACAATGCCTGAAAGTAAAATCTCTTGAACCTGTTCCTTATTTACCTATCCTTCATTTCTTTCAGTTATTTTCCAAACCTTTTTGTATCTGACATCTTTCTTTTTCTATGTAGAATTTACTTCATCTTTTTTTATTGCCAATCTTGTGATCTTTGGTACCTATTATTTGTTCACATGCTCTTATTGTTTAATTATCCATACCTTCTTATATATGATATCAGTATTCTCTTTCATGGAAGTATCCATCATGCTTCTACAATCACTGGATATGTGTCCATAGTTATGACATTTGTAACACTCAATGTTACGTGCGACCACATACGCACTTCTTGCTTGAACATTTCTTTTATAATCCCTAAAATCTGCAACCTTATGTCCAAAGTTAGTACAATAAAAACAATGACCATAAAATAAATTTGCATACCTAGGACTGAATGATCTTCTTTGTGGCATAGTCCTTATGAATTTTTTCCTTGACTGATCATGATCATGATTGAAGCTTCTTTGTGGCTTGAAAACAGATGGTATTCTTGAAGATGTATCTTCAATGGTTTTCTTAGATTCTGGTTGACCATGATTTATTCCTTTGAATACTTCTACATAACTCTTTCTATTTTCTTCATTCTTCTTTTCTATCAACCTAGATTGCTTCTCTTCATTCTCTGTAACTGATGTGGATGATTTTGTCTCTTCAACGTTCTTGTTGATCTTGACAATTTTGACTCTTAGTGTGATGACTTCTTCTTCAAGATTCTCAACCTCTTCTTCTTTCTTCATTATCTGAGACTTCATGACCTCTTATGTTCTCTTTGCTTCTTCAAGTTTGATTTTCAATGTAATTATTTATTCTTCCATAGTTCTCTCTTCTTGACAAAACTCTTTCTCAAGTTGGTTTAAGTCATTGGTTCTTTCCTTGAGATGATCCATCAATATATTTTCTCTCTTTTCTGCTTCTTCCTTTTGTGCTACTATGTTTCCATCTAAACATTTCTTTTGATATTATAGATTTTCTTCAATTCTTTTGGCCTCTTCTAGTTGAGCTCTTAAATTCTTGATGATCTACTGATATTTTTCGGAACATTGAACACTTTCCTTCTTCTTCATCAATTCTTTCTTGGATTACTTGTTTTCTTCTCTTTCTTTATTTAGATATTCAATTGCACTAATCAATTTTTCTTTGTAATCAACTTCTGCTTCTTCACACTCTTCCTCTTTTGAATCTGTCTAACATGATGAACATCTTTCTTCTTGTTCTGTATCTGCATCTTCTTTGACATTTTATGAATCTGTGAAGGGTAAAGAATATATTTCATGTAACTTATCCCAAAGTTATTTTGCTGATGAAAATTTACCAAAATTTTCTCTTACCGGATTAGATAATTCTTACCAGATGAAATCCATTGTTATTTTGTTATTCTTCCTCATTTCCTTCTTGGCTGCAGTCTTTGCCTTTTTTGAAATAGAATATATTGTAACAACTAATAGCCAAATATAATGTCCTTGTGCCTATAAAAATACTTTCATCCTTATGCTCCACATATCATACTTAAAACTATTCTGACCATTAAACATTGTTACTCCATTCTCAGAATAATCCATGATCTCCTTCCAGTGGTTAAACTGTTTCTTGAAGGAACCGACTCTGATACCAATTGTTCGATTACTGAGAGGGGGTTGAATCAATAATAGAGCAATTTAATCATTTTTAACCATATAATGCAAGTGTTATACCAGTGTATCATTATCATCCAATAATTGCAGAGTAAATAAACAATGAACAAATGAGCAATCATACACATACACAGTACATTAGGGTTTTTACGTGGAAACCCAAAGCGGGAGAAAACCACATAATTATTTTTCTTATATGTATTGAAGAATTACATTCATTGGAAGCACAAAATTCCTTTGTTTTCCAACTACAACTAGAAGGATGCTCCAACCCCCTAGTTTCTCAGGCTACAACCTCAGGAAAGCTCCAAGTCCCCAATTTTCTGGCTACAACCAGAAGGAGGATACAACCCCCTATGTTCTCCATATACAAGTGGAAGGTGGCTACAACCACCTGTCCTTGCCCCGTCCAACTGCCTTGATGTTTAAGTAGAATGATGGAACCACTGTCACACTATCACTGTGAGATATATTGTTGTAAACCTGTACCAATCAACCTGTAACTATCCTGTACAATAAACAAGTGCATCAACCATGCACCAACCTTTACCTCAACCTGTACCTCAACCTATAATCAACTTGTACCATAAAAAAGTGCATCAACCATGCACCAACCTGTACAAAAACTGTACCATAAACAAGTGCATCAACCATGCACCAAACCTGTACAAAAATTGTACCATGAATAAGTGCATCAACCATGCACCAAAACTGTACAAATAACCTATCCAAACAACCTATCACAACAACTTGTCTCATCAATATTATCAACCAAATCAGATCTAGTCACCAAGATCAATCACCAATACAACTCTCAAATATGTGCATCAACCAAGCATAACACAACAACTCATAATCATCACCAAGATCAATATGTTCTAATAATATACCAATAAAAGTATGCTACATCATCAATAAATCATGTGTCAACAATACTACTAAAAAATGCCTCCAATCATGTACCAAGTATGTACCAATCATGTATCAACTACTCATCAACTATGACTCATCAAGATGCACCAACATCATCAACTATACACCTCATGTATGTGCCAACTCATCAACTACTTGTTTCAACCATGTACCCAACATGTACCTCAACCAAAATCCCTTATCAATTTCATCATCCAAATATGATTTGTAACTCTGTAATAGACCTGTTTTAAATGATCACATACCTACAAACCTTCCTTAACTTTAACAACAAGAGACTAGAATTTTCATCAAACTTTACTTTAGTCTCACATGACTAGTTTTGGATTAGTCAACAACCCTAACCTGAAATAAGCATAACTATGTACCTGTAATGAATAAATATCTAAACATAGTGCACAATGTTCTTCAGTGTGTTTTATGAAATTCCTCTAGTTGTCACAACTTGGAACCTCTCAGAAAAGGATTTATAGCAAAAATGGCATACCTTGTTGAATTTTGTCTTATTCTAGAGAGAGAACTTGTAGAGCGTTCCCCGCACATAATATATGTTGTATGGATATGAAAACTGTACACAGAACACTATAGAATATAGTATAACTAAGACATTTTTTCTTACAAATTTTTTATCTATTATGAAGAAGTTATGATGTTTTTACCCGAAACACCTTTTTTAGACTAGTTTCAGGACTAGCCACAAACTATATTTTCCACGGAGTGTAACTCCAAAAATACAACGACCCACAAGCTGAAATTTGTACCATAACTACTTGGATATGTTTCCTCAATGTCCTATCAATTGCATGGTATAGAGAATTCTAGAAACAAATTTATTGTGAAAATGGTGAGATGACCTGTAAATAACATACCTTAGAAAGCATCATGAAAAGAATTTATCCTCCCTTGAATTCTGGCCTTCTTTTCTTCACCTTCCCTCTGAAATTCAGCTTATATATCCTTTGGTTACCTAAGTAACCTATAGATATTCAATATTCTCAAGTTTGATATTAAATGAGAGATCCTTGCCTCTTATTTATACTCTCCAAGTAGCTTCCTTACAAGCATCTTCTAGGTCACTTTGCCCACTTTCCTTATTTTACGTTTAACCCACTTCTAATTTCTCCATTAAATGTATTATTTAAATAATTTATTTTGTATTCACTTTGAATTATAGTAAAATCATCACTTCACTTTATTATTTACCTTCTAAACTCTCTTAAACCACTTTGACTACTTTGACCTTTTGGGGCTTCTAGATGACATATGAGGGTCCTCCAACTTCGTAAGGCCATAACTCTCAAACCGTGAGGAGTTATGTGACATTCCACATACCATTGGAAATTGAATGATATGTAATATCCATATAGAAAATTATCACCTTCAAATATATCTAAAATAATACCATTATCCATGAAACAAACTTGGGTCCATTACCCAAACCTGGGTTCTCCAACTTCACATGGCCATAATTCTCTAACCGTGAGGAGTTATGTGATGTTCCCCATACCACCGGAAATGGAATGAAATGTACTACCCATATAGAATAGTATTATCTTTTAATATATTGAAACTCATACCATTATACATCAAACAAACTTGGGTCCTTTACCCGAACCGTTGTGCTACCGTAATTCGCTACCGGACTTTCTCCAAGGGTTGACATCAATCACTAAGGGTTGAAATATATATAGAATATCACTCTCCAATGGTTGAAATCAATGAAAACAAAAAACCCATACCAACTTTCCATCAAACTAAGAAAACTATCTGACATAAAGGTCTTGGACAATAGAATAAAATTATTCACCCAGAAAATTGATCTCAGAAATCAATTTTTCAGGAAATTAGAAGAAAGAGTTATGATATATTATTGAACCATAATGTTTCATATTTTTCATGAAATCGATGAGTTAGTTAACCTGACAAATTTATTTTGGCTACAAAGTTTGTAGAGTTAACAACAACTAGATCAGATCATGATCGACACAAAGTGTAGAGGAATGGAATATGCACAAGGTACTTATAGGCAAGAAGATGAGATAAGAGGGATGGATGTCCATATGATCATTGAAGGAACAGATTCCAATGGACATGGAGAAGGAAGGGATGAAAACATGAGTATGGTAGAGACCATTAAAAATTTGCAGAAGGATTTTCAAAGCCATAAAGTTGATAATGAAAGGCTTATTAGAGCCTAGGAGCAAGAAGAGGACTTCAACATGAAGTTAATGCAGAGCTTGAAAAAAATAGAAAAGAAATTGGATAAGGAGAGTGGCTCAAGAAAATGAGTAAGTCACAGGTCTCCTGATGAGAAAAGAAGGACAAGAAGTGTTAGAAAACATCACCATCACTCCCCAAGAAATTCCAATAAAAGAGCACACAACATCTCAAGTCCATCCCCCGTCAAGAAGCATAAGAGATCTGGGGTAGATGAGCTACAAGGAGAAATGAACAAAATAAAACCTCCTACATTTGATGGTGAGAAAAATAATGATGAATATGCAGAGACATGGCTGCAAGGCATGAGAAAGTATTTTCAATTGCATAATTAGGCTTCTCATGTAGAAGGACAAATTTCCATCTATCAAATCAAGGGAAAGGAATCAATGCGGTGGGATCAACTTGTGCAGGTGTAGCACATTAAAGAGAAAAAATTTACTTGGAAGGAATTCAAGAATTATTTTGGAAATAAATACTTGACTAAAAGATACTATGAGAAGAAAATGAAAGAGTTCTTTGAACTCAAGCTTGGGAGTATGACCATAGATGAATATGAAAGAAGGTTTTTAGAACTGATGAAATATGTTTCTTTCATCAAGGATGAGAAAGTAAAGATTCAAAGGTATTTGAGTGGATTTCCATCATTCATCAGTGACAAAATACAATATGATGATCCCAAAACATTAGAGGAGACCATAAGGTGAGCTAAATTCCTATATGATCAACAAAAATCAAGGCAAACTTTCCAAAAATCCTGGGAAGACAAAAATAAATTCAAGATGGATTAGAGGAAGAACGGAACTAAGCCACCATTATTCAGAAATAATCCTAAGGGATAGCCAACTTCTAGAGAACACCAAATTACGGAGACATGGGTTCAAAGGCCAATGAAGCCACCTATTAAATGTTGGGGTTGTAAAGTAGATCATATGTTTAGATATTTTCCTCACAGATGTGAAAAAGTGAGGAATGTTCACAATGTACAATAAGTTGAAACAATGGAAGACATATGTAGAATTGTACCAAGGATCTATACAGCCCTGGACAACAAGAAAGCAAAGTATCAATCACATATTATTGAAGTGGAAGGTATGATCAACAACCAAACCATTGCTATTTTAATTGATTCAAGAGCTAGGCATATTTATATAGATCCTAAGATGGTGGAAAGTTTGCATTTTCCAAGAAGAAAGCATGGAAAATCTTGGTTGGTGCATTTGGCTACCGGAGCCAAAAGAAATTTTAATGAGATGGTTATGTCATGCCTTATGGACATGAATGGACTAAACACCATGGTAGATTTGAACATCTTGCCTTTAGGTTCCTATGACTATCTAATTGGGATGGATTGGTTGGAACAAAATCATACTATCCTAGGTTGTCATAACAAGGCATTTACTTGCTTGAATGAGGAAGGGAACCTAAGGACGGTGCATGGAATTCCTAGGGAAGTAACCATCAAATAAATTTCAGCATTTCACTTGAAGAAATGTTACAGAAAAGGATGACAATTATTTGCATCTCATATGGAAGAAAAACCTAAATATAGGGTGTCAAATATTGAATATTATGCATTCATAAAAGAGTTTGAAGATGTGTTTAAGGAAATACCAGGATCATCCCCTAAAAGAGACATTGATTTCTCCATAAATTTGATGCCTGGAGCAGCTCCAGTATCCAAGACTCCATACAGGATGAGTACACCATAATTGAAGGAGCTGCAAATGAAACTTGAAGAGGTTCTAAAGAAGGGGTATATATGCCCAAGTGTGTCACCTTGGGGTGCCCCAATTCTATTTGTGAATAAAAAGGATGGAACATTGAGACTTTGCATTGACTTTAGGTAGTTGAACAAGGTAACTATGAAGAATAAGTATCATTTTCTAAGGATCGATGACCTCTTTGATCAGTTGAAAGATGCAAAAATATTATCCAATATTGATCCTAGGTCTGGTTATTATCAAGTAAGAATTAAAGAAGAAGAAATCAACGAGACTTCTTTCAAAACAAGTATGGTCATTATGAGTTCACAGTGGTGCCATTTAGGTTATCAAATGCACCAACTGTATTTAGGTGTTTAATGAATGGTATTTTCAAAGAATACTTAGATACGTTTGTCATTGTATTTTTAGATGACATTATTATATATTATAAGTCAAAGGAAGAGAGTGAACAACATTTGAGGATGGTATTACAATTATTAAGGGAGCATCAATTGTATGCCAAATTGAGCAAGTTCTCATTTTATCAGAAGAAAAATCATTATTTGGGACATATCATTTCGTAGGAAGGGATAACATTGGATCATGAGACGATAGAAGCCATTAAAAGATGGTCAATGCCAAAGAATGTGATAGAGGTCAGATGATTCATGGGTCTTGCAGGCTACTATAGGATATTTATAGAAGGATTCTCAAGGATTGCACACTCAATCACTTCCTTGCAAAGGAACGTTGTGAAGTTTCAGTGGACATTGGATTGTGAAAAGAGTTTCCAACACTTGAAGCAACTATTAACTAGTGCTCCAATTTTAAGGATTGCAAATCCAAATGAAGACATCATTCTATGCACAAGTGCATGTAAAGAAGGACTTGGTGGAGTCCTCAGTCAAAAAGGGTTTATTGTATGTTATGAATCAAGGAAGTTGAAGGAGCATGAAAGGCACTGTGCCACTCATGATTTGGAGTTGGTAGCCATAGTGCATGCATTGATAAAATTGAGGCACTAACTCATGGGGAAAAGGTTTGAGTTGAGGACAGACCATAATGGTTTGAAATATTTATTTGATCAGCCAACTCTAAATGCTAGGCAAAGCAAGTGGTTAGAATTTAAGTGAATATGACTTTGATATAAAACATATCAAAGGGAAAGAGAACAAAGTGACTGATGCACTCAACAAAAGAGTGCATGAGTTTCATGCTACAACCATAATCATGTACCAATCATATCTGAAAGAAAAAATCATAGAGGCTGGAAAATCATATTTCCAATACAAGGAATTAGTGGCAAAATTACAGCAAGGTAATTTGCAACAGAAAATTGAAGACTATAAGATAGAAAGTGATGGAATTCTCATATATCAAATTCCCATGAATTGAAAAAACAGATATTGAGATAAATGCATAATGTACCTTATGTTGGGCGCCCAGGTTATCAAAAAACTATTGCAGTTGTCAAGAGCCAATATTATTGGCCAAGAATGAAGAAAGAATTTGTTGATTTTATTGCCAAATGTTTGGAATGTCTAAAGGTAAAGGATGAGCATAGAAACCCAGCTAGTTTTCTACAACCATTACCCATTCCTGAGTGGAAATGGGAAGTTGTAACAATGGATTTCATCACCAAACTACCCAGAATAAACAAGCAACATGATTCTATCATGGTAGTGGTGGATAAGCTTACTAAAGTTGCCCATTTTATTCCTGTAAATCTCACTCACAAGGAATCCAACATTGTTGATGTTTATATGAGATAAATTGCTCAATTACATGGTATACCCAAGACAATTGTGTCTGACAGAGATCCAAAATTTACCTCAAATTTTTGGAAGGGATTATTTAATGGATTTGGAACAAATTTGAATTTTAGTACAACTTATCATCCATAATTAGATGGACAAATAAAGAGGGTGAATCAAGTGATGGAGGATATGTTGAGGATGTATGTGATGGATAAACCATAAAAATGGGAAGACTACCTACACTTAGTAGAGTTTTCTTATAACAATGGGTAGTAAACATCTCTAAAGATGAGCCCATTTGAGGCACTTTATGGAAAAAGGTGAAACACACTGGTAAGTTGGGATAACCCAGCTGATAGAGCATTGATTGGGCCAGATTTACTTAGGTAAATGGAGGAGAAAATGTTGAAAATAAACAAAATTTAAAGGTTTCCCAAGACAGGCAGAATATCTATGTTGATAAGGGAAGAACTCATAGGGAATTTAAAGTGGGGGACCATCTATTCTTGAAATTCACGTCCAACAAAATTTAACTGAAGTTAGGAATGCTTCAAGATTGAAACTAGATATTGTGGACCATTTGAAATCCTAGAAAGGATTGGTCCAGTAGCTTATATGATTGCATTTCTATCATCTATGTCTATTCATAATGTATTCCATGTATCATTGCTCAAGAAATATATACCTGATGCTAATCATGTAATTGATTGGAATGTGACTAAGGTGGAGCAAGAAGGCACTATCTAAGTGCATCTGGTACACATTCTAGATTGGAAAATCAAACAACTATGGAATCGAGCCATAGGACTTGTAAAGGTCCAATGGACCTGGTATGGTCCCGAGGATGCTACTTGGGAGCATGACGATGCAATGTGGGTAGAATACCTACATCATTTTGAAGATTTTGGAAATATTGTTGATATGTGTACATAATGCACTGATAACAGTGCATAAATAAGGGGAGGGGATTTTAATACCCCTAGGCCAAACCCAATTGTAAATGTAAATGAAAATGAACTTAATATGGTGTGATGTTTGATATAATTTTTGTATTCACCTTCCATGGTATAGTGCACACATTTAATTCGCAATAAAATGATGAAGTGTGCACATTCTAGGAGACCGTGCACAACAAAATTAAGTGCGCGCAATTTTGAGGCTAGGGATCCTTTGTGTATATGTTGTGTTTTATAGTCTAGTGAGCCAATTATTATAATCTAGGAGGCTTATGTGTTGAATTAGGCTAGAGATCCTATATGTTAAAGGCTAGTTATCCTATTTTTGTATATGTCTTATCATTAATATAAAATACATCATTGTGTGTAGACCAACCATGATAAAGAGTATGGGGGACTAAACTCCACTAGTTAGGGAAAGGGGGGGGCTAAAAGTTAAGGAAAAGGGCTAAGCTAGGGAGTTTAAGCCAAAAATAAACATTATATTAATATTCCTTAAACTATAAAGTATGGATAATTATTTTATACCAAGTTCTAAGGATGGGGACAAGTGGGCCAAAGTAGCTCCCAACATGACATGTGTCAAGTTGGGAACATGCATACATATAGTTTGGGCTTAGTTCATTTCATTCATTCATTCCATAATCATTCACTCACTATTTTAGCTATCCTCCATACCTTCCAGTACTTGTATCTGTACCTGAACCAATACCACACCCGTACCTATACCTAGTTAGCTTAGGAGCTAGACTGAAGAAGCGGGTTGTCAAGCTCATGGGATGTTGAAGAGGTAGGTTGTCAGGTGTTAAGCCCTAATATTGGCTCATTACCCCTTAATTGGGGCATATTATATTAGTAATTTTATTTTATTTATGTCGGCTTTAGGCCATTAGTTGTAATTATACTTCCTAGTCTCCTATATATACCAAGGAGACATTTTCATTTTGAATCATCTTGTACTTGAAAATTTAAGTGGGGTAAAAGGAGGTTGCCCCATAAAAGAGGATTATTATCTGAAATTATATATTTTTAAAGGAGTTGAGTACTTTTTCTGAGGTTTTTCTATGCTATATTGATATTTGGTTCTTAACATATGGTATCAGAGCTCAAGGTCTTGGGGTTTCGCTGCTACATCTGAGACACCTTGGAATTTTCGCTATAAATTTTTTTTACAATGTTTTAGAAGGAACGTATTGGAGGATATTTATTAGATGGATCATGGTATGTTGGGTTCAAAATACATATCCTGAGGCCATATAATTTCACAGATATAGCCTGTACAAGATAGGGTTATGGAATCATCCAGAACTGAGTCATTGCAAAATTTTCGCTATAAAAGATTTTCTGTAACATTTCAAACCCTGAAATATGGAGGCTATTTATAGAAATTAGTAAGGTATTTGTGGTAAACATTTCAGCTTCTGGGCCATCTTAAATTTGTAGATACACCCTGTGTAAGATAGGGTACCTGACTAGTCCTATGGACTAGTCTCAAGAAGGTGTTCTAGGTAAAACAATCATAAATTATTCCTAGAGTATCCAAATTGAGAGGGACTAGTTTCATTGGATCATGGACAGTTTGTAGTACGTTTGGTGCGAGTTTTAGAATTTTATATCAATTATTTTGTGCGGGGAACGCTATACAAGTGAGATCTCCTGGAAAGGCCAAAAATCAGCAAGTTGTGGGGAAGTTACCATAAATTCCACTTGGCACATCCAATTTTGATCAAACCTATGGCATTGTAGAGAAGAAATATCAGAGAACTACATAAAATAAAGTTTCATACCCAGAAGAGCCGAAACTTGGGAGATACAGTAGAAGAAATATTGTCTAGCAGAACCACCTCAAAATCAAGGTTCAAAAGTGATACTTGGCCAACATGCCACCAAAAAAGGGAACTTCTACACCAAATAAGCCTCAAGAAAATCCTACTTGGAATCTTGATGAAGGTGAATAAATGCGTAGGGACATAAATGAACTACAA
>SNQJ01S0034154.1:119431-144738 GCA_010110895.2 Picea sitchensis | reverse complement strand
TTTTGTGAATTCATAGTCCCAAATCATGGGTGATATTTTGTTGATATTTAGAGAAAAATATCTATGGTCGAGAGGAACGTCCATCCCTTGCAGTTGGTTGCATATTTGTTTCTTAAATATAAGTGATTATCTCTAAGTTTATTTCATGTTCATCTATGTATTTGTTGTGTATGAGCACTTTGAATTCAATAATTTATATGTCTTTGTGAGTTTTTTCTTTAAATTATTTTTTGGTTTTACAAGTGTTGTTAGATGCATCATAGGTAGGCATGTTGCATCGTATTTCTATTTTTTCTTGGAATTAGAACATAAAGTGTATGTAGCTCTCCTCGGAGAGGGTTCTGAAAGAATTTCAACTAGGTAATAGAGTTGTTATAGAGCATATATGAAGTAATGCACCTTGGCTAGGGGTCAGGGTGTGCTACAGAGTGGTCGAAAAGCTATGGTTTATAGAACTAAGGATGTATGGGCCAAATATAGTGCATAGGAAGGGAATTTTGGACCCTTTCATGGAAAATTTCAATAGAAATCCTAAGATCTGGTTGTTTAGCAGGTTGCAGAGCTAGTGGAAATGGGAAAATATTTGTAAAGTCTAAAGGAGAAATTCAAATCTAAATGTCCTTGGGTGCGTGATCGATTAAAAAAACACTATGACTAGTGGAATTGTCAGGTCAGTGGCGTCATGATGATGTGGGACGATGTGATGATGGTGTGGTAGTAGCGATGTGGACTACCATCATGGTGATATTTTAGACTTTGGTCAACGGGAAGAGTTAAAATCCATATAATTTCAAACTTGTAGAGATCTGTACCATTTGATTTGAAAGATTGAGAGATCCCAACCATCAAATATCTTAGAAGGGCATTTTCAGAAAATTATTTTCGGAAGGCCTCTTAGTGTTTTCTTTTCCATTCCAAAGAAATCAATTCGACGGATTGAATATTAGGCATCTTTGAGCCCAAAGTGGATCTGGACCAGTAGATAATTTAGAAGGAAATTTTGGAAAAGTCTATTAAGATAACATGACAACACAATCCTAGGAGGATGAGTATCATACATCGAATCAAGAGTAAATCCTAATCTTCCGTTGAAAATTTGTGTTGTGAGAGAATCTTGTGGTGCGGCATAATGAAAATCCCAAAGGCACAATTCTTAAATCCTATTGGAAATTCAGGTTGCAGGAGAATCTTGAGGCGCGACAAAAATGTCATGCCAATGGGAGGAGCTTGAGGGTGCAAGTCCCCAAGCCTATCAGGATTTGGATTTCAATATGAATGGGAGAGGGTTATCAATCAAGCACCTTCAATCCTAAACTTGATGAAGACCATTGATCTAGGTGATCAGACATCGTCTGATCCATCGAACGAGTATGTTGTCTTGGAAGGGCCAGATGTAGAAGAGAATGCCATGTCTGTATATTGAGTTATAATACATGTCAGCAATTGGTGACATAAGTGCCACATCATTTGAATGATAAAAGGAGGATCGTCATTAGGTACACATAAACAAAGGGTGTTGGAATGTGACATTATCTTGTTGAGTTAGCATGCCCTATCAACATGTCATGTCAGGAGACACATCAATAAGGGTAGGCAAATCAAATATTTTCATGTGGAAGAAGGGTACATGTGGGACTTGAAGTTTGTAATGGTAAAGGTCGAGATAGATCAACCAAATTTCATGGATGAATCTTGACCATATGATGAGTGTCGAGATTTTATATTTACCATCCTTTGGAGATCGATGGTTAGGAGGGCTTGTTCGGAAGATGTTGTGGGAAGTGGATTTCCTGAAAGCATTACAAATGATGGGTTTCAATAAGATCCTGTAGCAAGGTAATATTCTTTCCAATGGGAAAGCATTGATAGCATGAGCCAGATAGTATTGCATGTTGTGCGCTTCAATAAATCATTACAAAGCATTAATTTAACCTTGTGATGGATTTTTTTCTGAGTGGGGAGGTCCGACAGTATTGCAGCCATGTTTTTTTTAGATAGTCTAGAGTATGGTGAGAAGGGAGAGCTCGATAGTGTTGTGGGCTGTGATCTATGGAAGAATCCATGAGTTTGTTATTGTTTCCACTCCTATGGAAAAATATTGATAGTGTAAGTCCAATAGTCTCATGGGATACAGGCTTTGGAAGGATTCAAGAACTTTACCAATTCGACATTCCGATGGGAATTTACCAATAAAGAGATTATGATAGCTTTACTAATTGTGGGATTCAAAAAAGTATTGAAAACTGCAACCTTTGAAATATCAGTGGGAGAATCTCGATAGAGGGAGCACAATAGTGTTGCGGTCTCCAGACTTCATGGAAATCAATAAGTTGGAAAATTTTCATTTTGAAGGAAATTACCTAATAAGGTGTTTCTGCTAGTGTTGCAAGCTTGAAATCCTTGATGCCTATGTCCAATTGTGTAGATAAGGTCCTCATTGGGTATCCTAAACTAGATAGGTCCACATGGATACAAGTTGGTTGGTGACATCAATTGGTGCATATGAAGCAGGTACATGTGGAGGACACATATGCCTAATGGAATCATCATAAGGAAATTCACAAGGAACTTTAAAGGGGAATACATAATATTATCATATTGTTCATTCAAATTTATGATTTGGAGCATAAAAGTTCTTTGGAAACAAAAAGGAATATGTTTGATGGGATTAACGAGGTAAAATGATGTATAATTCTTATATTCTTTTAACTTAATCTAACACAATTTATTTTATGGATACACATTTTGCAAAGTAGGATTTAAACAGATTAGATCAAGTGTAGCATGAGGATCAGAGATATGGAATATAATTAGGGGTCTTTCACCTAGGAGGAGGAGGTGAGAGGGTTTCATGTTAGCATGGGAAATGTAGAGACTGAGTTAAATGGGCATAGAATCTGAGTGGGGCCAATAGAGCTGGTTGAAATGGTGAGAAACATGCATAAGGAAGTGTGGAGCTATCGATCAGATAATAAGAGGATAATGAGATCTCACAAAGAGCTACTACCGATTCTGAACATGTTGGAGAAATAAGTCAATAAAGATTATTAAATAAAACAAGAAACTAGTGAAGGGTGGGTGATATCATCTAAGTATTATGGTAAAATATAGGATCTCATAGGGTCCAAATAGTTAAGGAGTGTTAGAAAGAGACATTAATATCATCACCGCTCCTTGGGACACTCAACGAAAAGAACCGATGCAAAATCAGATTAGAGAGAATCCCAAGTGTGTGTCCCCTATTAGCATCAAAAGAGAAGACATATTCCATACGTATTGCAAGGAGATATTAGGAATATCAAGCCACCATATTTCTATGTATATCACAGGAAAGAGGAAGAGGTTGAATATTGATTGTTGGACATGGGGAGATATTTATAACTACATGATTACCCATCAAATATAGAGGCTAGAATTGTGTCTTACCATCTTCAAGGAAAAATCGCTATGTGGTGGGATTATCTTAAGTAGACTAACAACATTGATTAAAAGAGGATTTCTTGGAAGCAGTTCAAGAAATATTTTCAACAACAATATTTGTCAGAGAAATATTATAATAGGAAGATGCAATAGTTATTTGAACTGAAAATTGGTAGCATGACCATGGAATAGTATGAAATAGTATTCTTAGGGATTCTTAGTTATGTGTATTTCATCAAGGATGAAAAGGTTAAGATTAATAGGTTCTTTATTGGACTGTCATCATTATACGAGGAAAAAATTAAATACGACGAGTTTAGGAATTTAGAATAATCCATAAGGAAGGATAAGTGTTTGTATGAGAAAAGAAAAGGAAGGCCAATTTTCCAAAAGGCCTTGGATGAAAAGAAGAAAAAGGTAATATGGATCAAAGGAATAAATTATTGAAACCACATTTTATTGGGAATATATCTCAATCATATCATTAAGGGAATCCAACTCAAAGTGAAGTTAAAGAGACTAATTCCATGGGAAAAAGGCCAAGGAAACATCCCATGAGGTATTGGGAACGTGATGGAGAACACATGTACAAGTATTTTCCTCACAAAGGATATAAGATTAGGACTATGCACAAAATTGAGGAAGTTGATACAGTGGATGATGTTTGTAGGATCATGCCAAGTATTTATCCATCCTTGGACAACAAAAAGTAGACTACTTGTCCCACATGATTGAGATATAAGGTGTGATTGAAAATCAACCCATATATATTTTGATTGATTCTAGGTCTAGTCATAGCTATGTAGATCCCAAGTTAGTTGAAATAATTAAATTGAAGGAATGTAAGCATGAAAAGTATTTGTTAGTTCAGTTAGCTACCAGAACCAAGAGGAGAATCAGTGAACTTGTTGAAGAAGGCCTCATGAACTTGAATGGATTCAACTCTAAGGTATATTTGAACATCATACCACTCAAGTCATACAAATTCCTGATTGGTATGGATTGGTTGGACAAGAATCATGTTTTCTTAGACTGTTACAATAAATATTTCACATGTCCTGATGAGGAAAGAAACTCAAGGATAGTTCAAGGTATTACAAAACCCATAATTGTCAAAGAAATTTCATCACTGTAGTTGAAGAAAAGTTTCAGAAAAGGGTTCCAAGTTTATGCATCTCATTTGGAAGATCCAGCCAAGGATAAGAGGCCAAGTCTTGAAGGTTATCTAGTTCTTAAGGAATATGAAGATTTTTGGGGGGAGCTTCCAGGTTTACCGCAAAAGAAAGACTTAGATTTCTCTATTGACTTAATATCTGGGTCTACACCAATGTCCAAATCTCCCTACGAAATGAGAACCCTAGAAGTAAAAGAGATGCAGATGAAACTAGAATAATTTGTGAAGAAGGGGTACATATGCCCAAGTGTTTCTCCTTGGGGTGCCTCAGTTATTTTTATAAAGAATAAGGAAAAGACTATGAGGTTTTGTATTGACTTTAGATAGTTGAACAAATTTACAGTGAATAATAACTATCCCTTGCCAAGAATTGATGATCTCTTTGATTAGTTGAAGGGGGCAAGGATATGTTCCAATATTGACCTGTGGTCAAGCTACCATCAAGTAACAAACATAGAGGAAGACACTAGCAACGAATCCTTTAGGGAAAGATATGGGCACTATGAATTTGTAGTGATGTCATTTGTGTTAACAAATGAACCTACTAAATTTATGTGTTTAATGATCAGAGTGTTCAAGGATTACCTATACAAGTTTTTTATTGTCTCCTTGGATGATATTATCATCTACTCTAAAATAGAGGAGGAGCATGAATGACATTTGAGAATGGTGCTTCAAGTTTTAAGAGAGCATCAATTATAATCTAAGTTGAGAAAGTGCTCTTTTTACCAAAGAAAAATCCAATACTTGGGCCATATTGTTTCATAGGATGGCATAACAATCAATCCATAGAAGGTTGAAGCATTAACGATTTTTCCAACACCTACAAATATTTCTTAAATTATATCCTTTATGGTTTTAGCTGGCTATTATAGGAGGTTCATTGTAGGTTTATCCAAGATTGCATACCCGATAAAATTTTTTCAAAGAAAAGGGGTAAAGTTTGAATGGAGAACCAAGTGTGAAAGAAGTTTCCATCACCTAAAGGAGTTATTAACCATTGAATCTATGTTAAAGGTAACATATACAAATGAATATTTTGGTTTGTGCACAAATGCATGTAAGGAAGGGCTCGGTGGAGTCCTTACACAAAATGGAAATGTGATCTATTATGAGTCCATAAAGTTAAACGCACGTGAAATAAATTATGCCACACATGGATTGGAATTTCTAGCCATAATAAATTCCCTAAATGTGTGGAGGAACTATCTTATGAGTAGAAGGTTTGCATTAAGGATATACCATAGTGTTATGAAACATCTATTTGATCATCCAAAACTAAATGTCAGACAAACAAGATGGTTGGATTTTCTCAGTGAATATGATTTTGACATCAAACACATCAAATTCAAATAGAATAGAATGGAAAATGCACTAAGAAGAAAGGTGCATGAAATGCATGCTACAATAATTATAATGTATAACACATATCTGAGGGGGAAAATGTTAGAGGCTGTAACAATAGGACCATATTATGTGCAAGTAAAGGAAGGATTAAAATAGGGTATCCTATAATACAAATGTAAATACTACCAGCTATAAGAAGATGTAGTCATATTGTTTAGAAACAAATTTTATGTTCTTAATTATTTGGATTTGAGGAACTTAGTGTTAAGAGAGATGGATTATGTTCCATATGATAGAATTCTAGGATGTCAGAAGACCATCACTTTTGTAAAAATATTTTTTCCCCAGTATGAAGATGGTTGTTGTAGATTATTTATCCAAATGCATGGAATTCCATAAGGTGAAGGATGAACATAGACACCCAACAAAGTTGATACATTCATTTCCCATTCTTGATTGGAAATGGGAAGTGGTTACTATTGGTTTTGTTACCAAGTTTTTGAGGACAACACGACAACATGATTTTATTATGGTGGTAGTGGAAAACATAACAAGGGTTGCACATTTCATTCCAATAAAAATAACTCATGAGGAAGACAATATTGCAGATATTATATGAAAGAAGTTTCTAGGATACATAGGGTACCTAAACCGATAGTATTAGATAGAGATCCCAAACTCACCTCCAATTTATGGAAGGGGTTGTTTAAGGGGTTTGTTACCAATCTAAGTTTTAGTACATCACATCATCTAGAGTCAGATAGATATATAGAAAGAATTAATAAAATAATCGAGGATATATTGAGAATGTATGTTATGCACAAGCATTCTAGATGGGAGGACTACTTGCATCTAGTTGAGTTTTCCTACAATAACAGATGTCATGAATCATTGAAGATGAGTCTGTTTGAATATTTGTATGGAATAAAATGTAAAATGCTAGTGAGTGGGGATAATCCAGTTGATAGATCTATTATTGGGCCATATTTG
The DNA here is from genome assembly GCA_010110895.2 of Picea sitchensis. Classification (NCBI taxonomy): domain Eukaryota; kingdom Viridiplantae; phylum Streptophyta; class Pinopsida; order Pinales; family Pinaceae; genus Picea; species Picea sitchensis. The sequence continues at coordinate 137,807 of SNQJ01S0034154.1, read as the reverse complement.
TTAAGAGGATTGGAGGATAAAATGGTTAATATTAGGAAGAATATGAAGTTTGCGCAAGATAGGAAAAAGAGGTGTGGTGATAAAATAAGGAGATAGGGAATTCAAAGTGGGGGAGAATTTATTCTTAAAATTTAAATGTAGAAGGAGCTCGTCAAAGCTAGGAAGTTTCCCAAAATTGGCATCAAGATACTATGGGCCAATTGAATTCCTAGAGAGGATATACCTATTTGAATGCATGCTTGCATTACCTACATCCATGAGAACTCATAACATGTTCCTTTTTTATTTATTAAATAAGTATAGACCTAATATTAACCATGTAATTGATTGGAATATGATCCAAGTGGAGCACGAAGGGGATTTTTGGGTAGATGTAGTACACATATTGGGCTAGAAATCCAAGGTTCTCTGGAATAAATACATTATACTAATAAAGGTTTAGTGGACCTGATATAGTTTTGAAGATTCCATTTGGAAGGATTAGTAGGCAATGCAGGAGGAGCACCTACAAATTTTTGAAAGTTTTGAAGAAAGACCAATGTACATGAGTACATAAGCAAATGGAGACTCCATTTTGATAGATGGGAAATTCCTAGAGCCACATATCAGATGGTTTCTGTCTAATCTAGGAATTGGACCTGGAAGGGAAGTGGTACAACCTCAGGGACTTTGAGAAATGAAGGGGTTACACTTTCTTGGGTTTTGAAAATTGAGAGGAACAAATATTCATGGTTGGAATTATTACAAGAGATGTGAACTTGTGAACGTATCAAGTACTTCACAGTGAAAATATTTTTATTTAAATATATAATTATGTATGGTATTGTGCACTTAGGACAATGCAGTTTGTAGGGGGAGGGGAATGAAACATCCTTATTTTAATACCTATCATATTGATCTATATGTTTTACAAAGATGTGTGGCCATGGGCCAAGAAATGTAATACACAAACTTTGTAAAACATAATGGTAAATAAAGATAACATCTCAATAGGTGGACATGGACAGAGTAATGGGGGTATAAGTGTCCACAATAAGGGGAAGTTTCAAAGGTTTCCATGGGTCCAAAAAGAGAATGATCATGGGTATTAATCTCAACCCACCTTGTATATATATTACCTTGTATTATGAACCTTTCGTTTTGTCATTGTAGTGTTTCCAAAGCCAATCATTGAATGCATGTAAGAGGGTGGGTGTGAGAAGTCACTTTAGGAAGCTATTGTGAGGATGGGGATGAATGAAATACTCCTTGGGAGTAGTGTGAGTCAAGAAGGAAAGGAAAAATATATTTTTTTATGGAAAAACACAACACTCTAGCAGTGGAGCAGTCTAGGAGTTGAGAAGTCGAGCAATTGAGTAATCTTTGAAGTCTAGAAAGAGACCACGAGTCTAGAATTGGTGAGAGATTATGCAGTTCGACAGAGACAACGAGTTGGAGTAGAGCAGGAGCACGAGTCGTGGGAGATGAAGAAGAATTTTTTCAAGCCTATAGACTGAACTCTCCGTGAGAGAGAGCTTCCCTGAGGGTGGTAAGTTGTGTTCTTGTAGTTTCCTAGTAGTTGAAATCCATGGATTCCCCAGTAGATATATTCATGTTGGACCAATTGTAGTGGAGCCATAGAGGGAGGAGGGAAGGCTTGAGGGTCTGTGAGAACTTAAGGGGGATCCCCTTCCTTGGGTTGTGTGGGTCGTGGGGAAGGGAGATGTCTGGATTCATATACTTGTAGGAAGATACCCTCTCTTTTGGAATCATATCCCTAGATAGGGGGTGATTTATTGTTGATATTTGGAGAAAAAAATCTATGGTTGGGAGGAACGTTCACTCAATGCAGTTGGTTGCATCCTTTTTTCTTAAAGGCCAATGATTATCTCTAAGTTTATTTCCTATTCATGTATTTAACTATTGCATATGATCACTCTAAATTTAGTAATTTATATGTTGTTTTGAGTTGTTCCTTTAGATTTTGTTAGATGCATGATAGATAGTCACGTTTCACTATATTTCTAATTATTCTTCATATCAGAGAATAAATTTTATGTAGCACGCCGTAGAGAGGGTTATGAAAGAATTTTAATGAGGTAACAAACTTTTTACAAAGCATATATGAAGTAACGCTCCTCGGTTGGTGGTTGGGGTGTGCTACAAAAACCTTTGACCGCCCGCCTCTACTAGCAACCTCCACTATAAATTGACAATGAATTTTTTTTGTGAGGTTCCATAGAAATTACTATTATGAATAGACAATAGATTTTTTTATTGAGGGGTTAACATTCCTGAAAAATCCTTCTCTAAAAGGTGTTTTCCTTGTAATGTGGCATCAAAAACATATATACATGCATATCCTAATTCTTTTCATTCTCTTTGTTGATGCTTTTCCAATCAAATGTCTCTACCAATCACATTACAATGTTTCATAAGTTAACTTCAATAGCATAAAACTTTTTCCATAGACTTAACATAGGTCATCCATAGGATACCGTTTGATTCCATCAATAGCCTGCACAAACACCAAATTAAGAAATAGTTGTGAAAAATAATGTTAGCATGGATGAAATAATATTTCCTAGCTACAGGGAATGATCCTTTTTGAGCTCATTGACATTCTATGGTTCCAATACATGAATGTAGGGATAATTTTAGGGGCTAAATTTCACTCATGGGCTAATTTTCCATAGTTTTTCCCCAAAAAAGATTTGTCATTCTGAAAATGATTCGCCCAAATTCTATAGGATAAATAATTTTACCTTAAAAATCGCCAAAACTTTATACAAACTATATAAAATTCTTGGAAATTTGAATATTTTTTCAAAAATATCGTCAAACATTTTATAGTTGGCATATGAAGGATTAATAAGATTTTCCAAGGTTTCTACACTTTAAAATAAATTTTCATCCTTAAAATCATCCCTGCATGAATGCTTTAGATAATTATCTCCCTCGTAGCCTTGTAATTAATAATCTAATTTTCACACAATCATTACAAGTATTTTCCTCCATTTTCCACATTTCCACTCAATATATGAAGAAAGTGTTTCTAACCATTTTTCTCTAACCCTTCAAATCATTCCTTTCCACTTTCTAATAATTATTATTTCAATAGTAACACCCAATCATTATTATGATGATGATGCCTAAAAAAAATATATATATATATACCATTTAATCTCTCTTATAAATTTCACAAAAGTTTTTTTCATATATACTATGATCCATCCATGTTTATGATCAATTTCTCTTCATTTTTTTAATGCAAGTTTTTTTCCATGCTCAAGTTTCTTCATCCACTTTTATGTTGTGCATAGTGTCATTTTATGTTGCCAAGATGTTGAGTGGCAAGCACCAGTAGAGGAACACAATGATATTTAAACATTTTTTATTTTCTTTCTAATTTTATATATTTAATAAAAAAAATTATGAAAAGTACCCTATAAAAAGTACTCTATATAATTTTGGATAATTTTGTATCCAACTAGTAGTTTTTACAGAAATCATTACTAGTCATTATTTTTTCATCATTAAAATCTTTGGATAGTTGTATTTGTTTTTCTACTCTTTGATAAATATTTTGATAATAGTTTTTCATTGTTATGATGATAATATGTCAAAAAACAAACAAATAAATATACCATTATGATTGATTATAAATATAATCTTTCAAATATCAAAGAGTTGAAAAGTTCCTATTCAATTTTTTTTTCATATGTGTTATAATGTATAATGTACATGTTTTTAACATGTACCCATTGTTTTAAAATAATATCAAACCTCAGACTAAAGGCAATGTGGAGCCATGGATGAGTTGTGCATGAAAGTTAGACAAAAGCAAAAACTATTCAAATAGGAACTCATACACATTACCCAAAAAAAAATGCATTTTCGTAAAACTCAAACAACATGGCATTGCCTATTGCAATGATTTTGGAAATTAACTTTGTAAACAGGCTCACAAGTCACTCACTAAATTTGTTCACTCTTTTGGAGAAGTGAATTTCAATTATCTAGATTTTCATCAACCGCTTATCCTAAACATATTACAAGTACATAAATAACAATAAAAATGATCTCAAAAAGCTAGACCTGCTCTCATTATCAACTAAGTATACACCAAGAAATATATGAAGAATATTATAATTCTGACATAAATCTATTTGATTTAATAATTATATTTGTTTTTTTACTATAAATGAAAATATCCCATACTTTATTACCATAATAAATATTAACTCACATCTTTATTTTTATCCTATGAATATTTTTAATCTCAAAACATTTTTACATATTTTTTATCTCAAAACATTTTTATAAAATGAAAGTTAAAAATTTAATGACAAAAAATCCTTAATTTATTTTGATTTTATTTTATAGTTTATTATATACTATGTTGTTTTTAATATATTTGATTTTATAATTATGTTATATAAAATTTGTAATTTTATTTTTAATATGGTTAACTTATCTTATATCATTATATTGATTCATAGAATGAAAATTATAAAAAATAATAATATCTTTTGATGCATGTGATTCAAAATTTTCCATATAAATATTTGCACTTCAAAAGTGGAAGTTTGTTTTTTCTTTCATAAATGGTTTTCAAGAAAACTTGTCAAAAAAACTTAAGCGATGAAAGACAGTTTCTTCATATTTTTTTTTAAGAAAATACATTTGCTTATTATAAAGCTCTCATTTACTTTGCTATCAAGGACTGGCAAGAGAGAATTTCCAATCTTATACAACATAATTTATGCAGAAAACATATTGTGCGTTGAATAAAACAAGAGAATAGCAATAACAGATGTTATGGTATTCACAAACGATCCGCTATTTTGGACCATGATACATGCCTAAAGGTTAACACCACACCAGAGCTGGTGATCTCCTCTGCTTACATGCCTAAAGGTTAACACCACACCAGAGCTGGTGATCTCCTCTGCTGGTAACAGACAGACAAAGTATGAACCTGACCTGGCTGCAGAGTACATTTAGAAATAATATGTTGCTTCCTAAAATGTTCCAGGCAAAGAAAGGGTCTAGTGGCCGTGACCACGTCCCTGCACGTCTATGATCTCACATGCACATCTGTCAGAGTAATCCATGCACGTCTATTTATTAACTTATATTCTTTATGGTTTTAGCTCGCTATTATAGGAGGTTCATTATAGGTTTATCCAAGATTGCATACCCGATAACTTTTTTTCAGAGAAAAGGGGTGAAGTTTGAATGGAGAACCAAGTGAAAGAAGTTTCCATCACCTAAATGAGTTATTAACCATTGAATCTATGTTAAAGGTAACATATCCAAATGAATATTTTGGTTTGTGCACAAATGCACGTGTGCACAATGTACATGTAAAGGGCTCGGTGGAGTCCTTACACAAAATGGAAATGTGATCTATTATGAGTCCATAAAGTTAAACGCACGTGAAATAAATTATGCCACATGACTTAGAATTATAGCCATAATAAATTCCCTAAATGTGTGGAGGAACTATCTTATGAGTAGAAGGTTTGCATTAAAGATATACCATAGTGTTATGAAACATCTATTTGATCATCCAAAACTAAATGTCAGGACAAACAAGATGGTTGGATTTTCTCAAGGATGATTTTGACATCAAACACATCAAATTCAAATAGAATAGAATGGACAATGCACTAAGAAGAAAGGTGCATGAAATGCATTCCCACAATCATTATAATGTATAACACATATGGGGAAAGATGTTAAAGGCTGTAACAATAGGCCCATATTATGTGCAAGTAAAGGAAGGATTAAAATAGGGTATCCTATAATACAAATGTAAATACTACCAGCTACAAGAAGATGTAGTCATATTGTTTAGAAACAAATTTCATGTTCTTAATTATTTGGATTTGAGGAACTTAGTGTTAAGAGAGATGGATTATGTTCCATATGCTAGAAATCTAGGATGTCAGAAGACCATCACTTTTGTAAAAATATTTTTTCCCCGGTATGAACATGGTTGTTGTAGATTATTTATCCAAATGCATGTAATTCCATAAGGTGAAGGATGAGCATAGACACCCAACAAAGTTGATACATTCATTTCCCATTCTTGATTGGAAATGGAAGTGGTTACTATTGGTTTTGTTACCAAGTTTTCGAGGACAACACGAAAATGTGATTTTATTATGGTGGTAGTGGAAACAATAACAAGGGTTGCACATTTCATTCCAATAAAAATAACTCATAAGGAAGACAATATTGCAGATATTATATGAAAGAAGTTTCCTTTAGGACATAGGGTACCTAAAACAATAGTATTAGATAGAGATCCAAAACTCACCCTCCACTGAAGGGGTTGTTTAAGGGGTTTGTTACCAATCTAAGTTTTAGTACATCATATCATCTAGAGTCAGATGGATATATAGAAAGAATTAATCAAATAATCGAGGATATATTGAGAATGTGCTATGCACAAGCTGCTCTAGATGGGAAGACTACTTGCATCTAGTTGAGTTTTCCTACAATAACGGATATCATAAATCTTGATTGAAGATGAGTTTGTTTGAATATTTGTATGGAATAAAATGTAAAATGCTAGTGAGTTGGGATAATCCAACATAGAACTATTATTGGGCCAGATTTCATAAGAGAATTGGAGGATAAAATGGTTAATATTAGGAAGAGTATGAAGTTTTCTCAAGATAGGAAAAAGAGGTGTGGTGATAAAATAAGGAGATAGGGAATTCAAAGTGGGGGAGAATTTATTCTTAAATGTTAAATGTAGAAGGAGCTCATCAAAGCTAGGAAGTTTCCCAAAATTGGCATCAAGATACTATGGGCCATTTGAATTCCTAGAGAGGATATACCTATTTGAATACATTCTTGCATTACCTACATCCATGAGAAATCATAACATGTCTCTTTTTATTTATTAAATTTATAGACCTAATATTAACCAACCCATGTAATTTATTGGAATATGATCCAAGTGGAGCACACAAAGGGATTTTCGGGTAGATCTAGTACACATACTGGGCTAGAAATCCAAGGTTCTATGGAATAAATACATTATACTAATAAAGGTTTAGTGGACCTGGAGCATACTTTAGAAGATTCCATTTGGAAGGATTTAGTAGGAAATGAGGAGTAATTATACAAATTTTTGAAAGTTTTGAAGAAAGATCAATGTACATGAGTACATAAGCAAATGGAGACTCCATTTTGATAGATGGGAAATTCCTAGAGCCACATCTCGGGTGGTTTCTGTCTAATCTAGGAATTGGACTTGGAAGGGAAGTGGTACAACCCGAGGGACTATAGAGAAATGGGGTTTAAGAATTTCCTTGGGTTTTGAAAATTGAGAGGAACAAATATTCATGATTGGAATTATTACAGGAGATGTGAACTTGTGAACGTATCAAGTACTTTGCAGTGAAAATATTTTTATGTAAATATGTAATTATGTATGGTATTGTGCACTTAGGACAATGCAGTTTGTAGGGGAATGTAACATCCTTATTTTAATACCTATCATATTGATCTATATGTTTTACAAAGATGTGTGGCCATGGGCCAAGAAATGTAATACACAAACTTTGTAAAACATAATGGTAAATAAAGATAACATCTCTATAGGTGGACATGGACAGAGTAATGGGGGTATAAGTATCCACAATAAGGGGAAGTTTCAAAGGGTTCCATGGGTCCAAAAAGAGAATGATCATGGGTATTAATCTCAACCCACCTTGTATATATATTACCTTGTATTATGAACCTTTTGTTTTGTCATTGTAGTGTTTCCAAAGCCAATCATTGAATGGATGTAAGAGGGTGGGTGTGTGAGAATTCACTTTAGGAATCTATTGTGAGGATGGGGATGAGTGAAATACTCCTTGGGAGTAGTGTGAGTCAAGAAAGAAAGGAAAACATATTTTTATGGAAAGATCACAACACTCTAGCAGTGGAGCAGTCTAGGAGTTGAGAAGTCGAGCAATCGAGTAATCTCTGCAGTTTAGAAAGAGACCACGAGTCTAGAATTGGTGAGAGATTATGCAGTTTGACAGAGACAACGAGTTCGAGTAGAGAAGGAGCACGGGTCGTGGAGGATGAAGAAGGATTTTTTCAAGCCTATAGACTGAACTCTCTGTGAGAGAGAGCTTCCCTGAGGGTGGTAAGTTGTGTTCTTGTAGTTTCCTAGTAGTTGAAATCCATGGATTCCCCAGTAGATATATTCATGCCGGACCACCAGTAGTGAGCCATGTAGGAGAAGAGGGAAGGCATGAGGGTCCCAGAGAACTTAAGGGGATCCCCTTCCTTGGGTTGTGTGGGTCGTGGGGAAGGGAGATGTATGGATTCATATAGTTGTAGGAATATACCCTCCTTTTTGGAATCATATCCCTAGCTAGGGGGTGATCGGTTGTTGATATTTGTAGAAAAAAATCTATGGTTGGGAGGAATGTTCATTCCCTGCAGTTGGTTGCATCTTTTTTTCTTAAAGGCTAGTGATTATCTCTGAGTTTATTTTCTATTCATGTATTTAACTATTGCGTATGAGCACTATGAATTTAGTAATTTATATGTTGTTTTGAGTTGTTCCTTTAAATTTTGTTAGATGCATGATAGATAGGCATGTTGCACTATATTTCTAATTATTCTTCGTATCAAAGAATAAATTTTATGTAGCACGTCGTAGAGAGGGTTATGAAACAATTTTAATGAGGTAACAGACTTGTTACAAAGCGTATATGAAGTAACGCTCCTCGGTTGGTGGTTGGGGTGTGCTACAAAAACCTTTAACTGTCCGCCTCTACTAGCAACCTCCACTATAAATTGACAATGAATTTTTTTTGTGAGGTTCCATAGAAATTACTACTATGAATAGACAATAGATTTTTTTTATTGAGGGGTCAACTTTCCTAAAAAAACCTTCTCTAAAAGGTGTTTTCCTTGTAATGATAAAAACATATATACATGCATATCCTAATTCTTTTCATTCTCTTTGTTGATGCTTTTCCAATCAAATGTCTCTACCAATCACATTACAATGTTTCATAAGTTAACTTCAATAGCATAAAACTTTTTCCATAGACTTAACATAGGTCATCCATAGGATACCATTCGATTCCATCAATACCCTGCACAAACACCAAATTAAGAAATAGTTGTGAAAAATAATGTTAGCATGGATGAAATAATATTGCTTAGCTACAAGGAAGGATCATTTTTTAGCTCATTGACATTCTATCGTTCCAATACATGAATGTATAATTTCAGTGGCTAAATTTCACCATGGGCTAATTTTTCCATAGTTTTTCCCCAAAAAATTGTTGTTTTGAAAATTATTCACCAAATTCTATAGGATAAAATAATTTTACCTTAAAATCGCCAAAACTTTATACAAACTATATCAAATCCTTGGAAATTTGAATATTTTTACAAAAATATCACAAAACATTTTATATAGCCGGGCATATGAAGGATTAATAAGATTTTGCCAAGGTTTCTACACTCTAAGATAAATTTCCATCCTTGAAATCATCCCTACATGAATGTTTTAGATAATTGTCTCCCTCATAGCCTTGTAATTAATAATCTAATTTTCACACAATCCTTACAAGTATTTTCCTCCATTTTCCACATTTCCACTCAATATATGAAGAAAGTGCTTCTAACCATTTTTCTCTAACCCTTCAAATCATTCCTTTCCACTTTCTAATAATTATTATTTCAATAGTAACACCCAATCATTATTATAACGATGATGCTTACAAAAATAAGAAAATATACCATTTAATCTCTCTTATAAATTTCACAAAAGTTTTCCTCATGCATACTATGATCCATGTTTATGATCAATTTCTCTTCATTTTTTTTAATGCAAGTTTTTTTCCATGCTCAAGTTTCTTCATCCACTTTTATGTTGTGCATAGTGTCATTTTATGTTGCCAAGATGTTGAGTGGCAAGCACTAGTAGAGGAATACAATGATATTTAAACATTTTTTACTTTCTAATTTTATATATTTAATAAAAAAATTATGAAAAGTATCCTCTATAATTTTGTATCCAACTAGTAGTTTTTAAAGAAATCATTATTAACCATTATTTTTTCATCATTGAAATCTTTGGATAGTTGTATTTGTTTTTCTACTTTTTGATAAATATTTTGATAACAATTTTTCATTATTATGATAATAATATGTAAAAACAAAACAAATAAATATACCATTATGATTGATTATAGATATAGTCTTTCAAATATCAAAGAGTTGAAAGGTTCCTATTCAATTTTTTCTACATGTGTGTTATAATGTACATGTTTTTAACATGTATCTATTATTTTAAAATAATATCAAACCTCACATTAAAGGTAATGTGGATAATGTACATGTTTTTAACATGTATCCATTATTTTAAAATAATATCAAACCTCACATTAAAGGTAATGTGGAACCATGAATGAATTGTGCATGAAAGTTAGACAAAGGTAAAAACTATTCAAATAGGAACTCATGCACATTACTACCAAAAAAATGCATTTTCGTAAAACTCAAACAACATGGCATTGCCTATTGCAATGATTTTGGAAATCAACTTTGTGAACAGGCTCACAAGTCACTCACTAAATTTGTTCACTCTTTTGGAGAAGTGAATTTCAATTATCTAGATTTTCATCAATCGCTTATCCTAAGCATATCACAAGAACATAAATAACAATAAAAATGATCTCAAAAAGCTAAACCTGCTCTCATTATCAACTAAGTATACACCAAAAAAATATATGAAGAATATTATAATTACCTGCTCTCATTATCAACTAAGTATACACCAAGAAATATATAAAAAATATTGTACCTGACATAAATCTATTTGACGAATATTATATTAGTTTTTTTACTATAAATGAAAATATCCCATACTTTATTACCATAATAAATATTAACTCACATCTTTATTTTTATCCTATGAATATTTTTAATCTCAAAACATTTTTATAAAATGAAAGTTAAAAATTTAATGACAAAAAATCCCACATTTTTAATAATTTATTTTGATTTTATTTATAATTTCTAATATAATTATGTTGTTTTTATTATGATCACTTATCATATCATTATATTTATTCATGTTGTGCAAATTATAAAAATAATAATATCTTTTTGATGCATGTGATTCAAAATTTTCCATATAAATATTTGCACTTCAAAAGTGGAAGTTTGTATTTTCGTTAATAAATGGTTTTCAAGAAAACTTGTCAAAAAATCTTAAGCGATGAAAGACAGTTTCTTCATATTTTTTTTAAGAAAATACATTTGCTTATTATAAAGCTCTCATTTACTTTGATATCAAGGACTGGCAAGAGAGAATTTCCAATCTTATACAACATAATCTATGCAGAAAACATATTGTGCGTTGAATAAAACAAGAGAATAGCAATAACAGATGTTATGGTATTCACAAACGATCCGCTATTTTGGACCATGATACATGCCTAAAGGTTAACACCACACCAGAGCTGGTGATCTCCTCTGCTGGTAACAGACAGACAAAGTATGAACCTGACCTGGCTGCAGAGTACATTTAGAAATAATCTGTTGCTTCCTAAACTGTTCCAGGCAAAGAAAGGTTCTAGTGGCCGTGACCACGTCCCTGCACGTCTATGATCTCACATGCACATCTCACATGCACATCTGTCAGAGTAATCCGTAGCATGTACTATTTAAAGTAATCCTTGGGAATTGCAGATTATTGTAAACAATATTGGTCGCTGTGACAGCTCAGGGTGAATATTGGTATAGCTGATCTATCCCGGAAGACACGGAAGAAGCACAACTAAAAGTCTCTGATAGTCTACTTTTCCACGATGAGACGTCTCGTCACAACTTACATTGCTCGTTATATTAGGAGTGTGTTAACTTGAGAGTCATTTTTAGTGTAGGATTACTAAAAAAAAACCTACACTAAAAATAATAAATTTCTGGTTAATTCAGAAATCTTTTGAGTATTTTGTTAAGTTATTTAAAATGGGGGCAAAACTCTAGGGTAATAAGGTTTTGAAATACATAAACTTTGATCCATACCAAACTCAAAATACCTTTAAAAATATGACATGACATAATTCAGATTCAATTTTTTTGGCTGAAAAGCAGGTCTGTTGGCTCAGAATTAACCTACTCAGTTATTTTAAACCTTTTAGCAATTTAATACAAAATGACAAATGTACTTCTTAACTTTAAAAAATTGACAGTCTACTTTTTACTTTTCCCTATAAGACATCCAGTCACATGGCAAGTTATTTTTAGAGTTTTGGTGACTTAATAAAGAAACAAATTCGTAACTTTAAAAGATTTAAAATCAAGGAAATCTCTGCGGAGTTTAATAAAAATATCAATTAACATGTACATAGCTCTTATGATTTGTTGAAGCATTTATAACTTCCTTGACTGCTCGGTGAAGTTGTGTAATTTTAGGATATTGTTCCAACCACTCAGGCAGATTTTCACCTTTATTAACATACAAATCCATAATGCATAATGGCCTCCTCAAAGATTTTGGCATGAAATAGTGTTGGACAACACTTTGAAGCTTTCCAAACCATTCTATCCGCCACGCCTGCTTTCAAAAAAATATATATTCTAATGTTCGCTTCATGATTTAATACCATGCAAAAGCAGCTGTATAGCTGGTAGGATTATTTAAAACTGTCCTATTAGCACTATTATTGTACAAGCATAATAACAAAGTATTTTGCATGGCTTGAAAGTCGATGATTCCAATTTTGAAATATAAAACAAGGAAGTTTTACATATAAATTTTCAAAGAGCCCACCACAGAACTGAATGTAACCACAATACCATTCATAGTTTACCATGTTCAAGACAACTAAAGCATTTGTATGTAGACATGAAGTTTGTGAGAGACATAATTGAATTGCAAAATTCTAAAAGCAGATAAAGAAAAAATTCTGCAAAGTAGCCTGGACATAAAATAAAATTAAAATACAATAAATGAACATGACAGTAAAAGGAAAACTCATTCACATAACATGGGATTTCTAATTACAAGACTAAAGTTATCGTGTAAAGCACCAACACTTTATAAAAACAAATAGCAAATGAATGAACATATTCAATGTGGCTTGCTTACAAAACTTTTAATCAACAAAAAGATTAAAACGAATTAGATTGAAGAGCATTAACACTTCATTTAAAAAAATTGAGAAAACAAATAAATATTCAACACTATTCATTTATAAAATCTCTAATTAACAGAAACATTAGAGGAAACCAGACTTCACATTACTAACACTTTAAAATTTTAAAATAAAGAAGATCAAAATAGAGAACAATCAAAAACATTCTTCGTAACTCATTTACAAAATTTAAATTTATAATTAATAGAAACATCAGAACAAACCAGACTTCTAAGCACTAACACTTTATTAAAATAGAGAACGAACCGAAATATTTGACACAACTCATTTACAAAATTTCTAATTAACATAAACATTAGAACAAACCAAACTACAAAACACACTTACACTTTATAAAGAAGATGATAAAAATAGAGAATGAATGAAAATATTTAACACTACCCATTTACTAAATTTCTAAGAAGCATTAAAGAAAACAAAACTACAAAGCACTTACACTTTATAAAGTAGAAGATAAAAATAAAGAATGAATGAAAATATTCAACAGAACTCATTTACGAAATTTCTAATTAACAAAAGCATTAAAGAAAACCAAATTGCTCATGAAACTAACAAAAACATTAAAGTAAGTCAACCTACAAATGAAAGAGAAACATATAGCAAACCAAGAGTGCACTATTGCATCATTAATACAGCGTGAATTTCCATGGAATAGGTGTGACTAAAGCCAAGAAAAAGCAGAGAAAGAGAAAAAAAAAAAAAAATCTCCACTTATGTAACATTCACATATGATTCTTGTACATCTCATTAGACATAATTATCTGTAAATGGAAGGTTTATAGTCTGTTTATCTCACCAACATACTACAAATCGAGTCAGATGAGAGGCAAGTTGACCACAAGTTAAGTTAGATTAACACAGATCCACCCAAGTCGATTAAGATGAACGCAAATCCACCCAAGTCGATTAGGATGAAAGCAAATCAACTCAATTCTAGTCGACCAGGTATGATCGACCAAATGACATAATATGAAAACCCAATCGAACAGATGCAGAATCAGGTCAACTAGAAATCGTTGTCGGCCGAATAAGTGAGGAAAACGTCCAAGATGAAAACGTAATCGAACTGAGGAAAAACTGACTCTTCCCCAAGGGAAATCTACCCAAAAAACATAGGAATGGAATACCCTAGTGGAACGAGTCCACCAGTGGTTAAAACGAATATATAGAGTGCAAATTTAGTATTCAACAACTAAGTATACATCAAATATGTATCTAGAATGAGAATTTAATATTCAACAACAAATGTATCTAGAATGATAATTTAATATTCAACAACAAAGAATACATCCAGGGGCGAATTTGGGAATCCACCGCATTAAAAAAAATGTTTGCAAGTCGGAGCAACCAACAATAGAGGAAAACACATGAGGGGTGGATTTGAGAACCAATAACGTGAGAGAACGTTTAGAGGTTGAATTTAAAAACCAGCAATGTAGAAAAACGTATCCATCATCCATGGGCAAAGAAAAACGATCAAAAATAATAAAAATGTAATGAATGTTGGGATTTGGTGACAACAAATTTCTTAAAGGATGGATTTGGATCCTATTATTCTACATTGGTTACAACCAAATAGACCAAGTTAGAATATGGATAGGGATTGCATTTAATAATCAGTTTCTTGTAAATGTATATAAATACATGTAAGCTCGTAGAGGTTGAGAGAGAGACAAAGTGACAAGTTGAGAGAGAGACAGAGTGACAACTTGTTAGTCTGATGTAATCTCCATGATCTAAATAATAAGACAACCGATGCCTATGCTTGGTGGATGTAGCCCATTGTTTGGGTGAACCACGTCAAATCTATGTGTTTCTTATCTATGTGATTGTTAATTATAATATGTGAATTGTGTTTTCCACATTTACAATTCTACAATTCTAACAAGTGGTATCAAAGCTGAAGGAGTTTAAAATTTTCGGGATCAACATAGGTGCGTAGATCTCCATATCACCGCAGGTCCCTCCTCACATCGTACTAGTCAAACTTTGAAAAATCGTCGTGCTCCAAGAGTATCGAGAGGTGCTGAGACCTTTTAAGATCGCAGCACTCCAGTGGTAGCCTGATGTAAATGTTTAAAACAAGTAAAAAAGGTGGAGGAGTTAATTAAAAATAAAAAATGTTTTTTAATTAAAAATTCACGTGGGTGGATGTGTTTTTAAAAAGGATTTTTATGGAGTGAAAAGTTTAAAAGGATTAAGTAAAGGTATAAGTAGAAAGGTAAAAGGTGGGGGTTAGTAAAAATGTATTTTTTTTTTAATTAAACGTTTTTATTAAACCTTGTGAAACTTAAACCATTATTCCTCTACATTATTTTTTAAAGGGTCTTGCATTTTTATAAGCAGTGGATATTAGGAGATTTTTTGTGCTAATGGCTAAGATGCAGAGTTTGAAGTTGAAAAGTTTAGTGGTAAAAACAACTTTGAGCTCTCGAATCTCAAGATGTAGGATTTACTGGTGCAACAAGGGTTGCAAAAAGCATTGGCAGGCAAGTCAAAGAAACCAACGGCCATGACGAATGAGGAATGGGAAGATCTAGATGCAAAAGATCTTAGTACCATTCATTTATGTCTGGCGGATGATGTTTTGTTTAATATCGTAGGAGAGGTTAGAACATCAGGCTTATGGAGCAAGTTGGAAAGTCTATATATGACGAAGTCCTTGACGAGCATAATCTACTTGAAGAGACGGATGTACAGTTTATGGATGAAAGAAGGTACAAAAGTTGTTGGCCATTTAAATACCTTCAATACCCTTATAGTTCAATTGACTAGTATGGAAATTAAATTCGAATATGAAGATAAGGCTATTACACTATTGTGTTCGTTGCCTGAGTCTTAAGATAATCTAGTCACCTCTATTAGCTTTAACTCAACAGATGTTTTAGATTATGACTCTGTTGTGGGAGCTTTGTTGGTTGAGGAGATGAGGAGAAAATCTAGTCAAGAAACCTCAACTTCAGAGGCGATGCTAATCAGAGGTCGAACTAAAGAGAAGAATGAGAGAAGTTTTTCTCGATCTAAGTCAAGACACAGAAAGGGTAAAGAAAAATGTTGGTACTATGGAAAAACATGACATCTCAAGAAAGATTGCTAGAAAAGAAAGGAATCTGAGGAAAACTCTACAAAGGTGTTACACATCAAAATTACTTATTGCAATGATGGCTAGTGTCGTCATTATAAATATTGCAAGTGTCGCATATTGGTCGCAAGTGTCGCTAGTGTCAAAAACATCATACTGCCTATGTCATCTCTCTAACGACATCATAAGGACACTAAGACACCTCAAAGACTAGTTTGAAGAAGGAAAATCAATTGACAGAAGAGTTCAAACTTTGTGCCACTGAAAAAGCCACTAAAACATCAATTTTGGGAAGGAGTGGTCTCCTCAAATATTTCAAAATGCAAAAGATGAAGAAGGAGATTCTTCTTCTCGAATACATGATCGAGTTGTGGAACGTTGCAGAGCAAGGGTTCCAGATGGGGACGCAGCTTCTGACCATCGAGTTGGAGGATGCATATTTCATAATTGGTCTTTCGAAGAGAAGGATTCCTATATCTTTATCCGGGTAGAGGGCACTTCTTGCACCTATGGATGAGTATCTGGAAAACCATTGTGTCCCGACAGGGAGACTAGTCGGAGGCATGATTGCAATCAAAGATATCAGAGACTTGCCTCTTCGATCCATCTTGTTTTCCATTACAAGCATAACAGGAAGTACCAGTGTGCACCTAGTCTCAAGATCACAGGTGGCTTATGGTTTACAGTGTTTGGAGCCAAAATTGTTCAACTGGAGTGCAGGGTTCCTTGAAAATGTGAAGGAACAAATCACGAGATGCAGAGCAGGACAGCAGAAGCAATTTGGGTATAGTTCATTCTTGGTTTCGTTCTTGAGCATAGTCTTCGTTCGTTCTCAAGCTCAAACACATGAGAATGCGTCGAGTTAACTTTTATCTCTTTTTCATACCTGCATGGATACACAAGAAAGGAACCCTCCAGAGTCTTCTTTAAACTCTTTTCAGACTCTCTAAACGTGAAAATATTGTCGAGTGATCTTGCTTCCTTTCCCACTCGTTAAAAGGTTTGAAAGGGCCTCTTTCAAGTGATAATTTATCTCTTTTTCGGCCTTGCAAGACTAACATTACGAAAAATGACAACATTGGAGTCATCTTTAAGCTGTTTTCAGACTCTCTAAATATGAAAAATCACCGAGTTTACGTTCTCTGGACTCGTTAAACAATCACACATTGAAGGGCCCATATGGGACCAAACCTTACTTCTTCCAGTTTGCTAAACAAAGGAAGAGGGACTTGATGAAGGTGAGTCATATCGAGCACGTGTTACCCTCCTCAATCTCGTTGAATTAAAAAGAGGTACTTGTCTTTCTAGATGGGGGAAAAATTGAAAGAAGCAAGCCAAGCAGTTTTTGAGAACACTACCAGTAGCTCTTATGGTCACCCTTGAACATGACACTTTGTCTTTGCACACATTTTAATCCACTTAACCTCTGCACTAAGCCAATCCTCTAAGTTTCTTTTACTCCTTTGGGTCACCTGACGAAATTCAAAACATCCACTGCATCATCAAGTTTTGGTCCGTGTCAATTTTCTGTTGTTGTGCCTTGGTGTTCAAGGGAAGTATCTGCCTCGGGAGTCATCCATCACAAATATCTTGTTTCAATACCTGTTTCAGTCCATGTTCATTTGATCTACCAATTACATCTCTGTGTTAGTTTCGTGTCGTTGATGGGGGATACGTCAAGGCCCTCCTTCGACAAGTCTATTCCTATCAACTTCAACACATTATCCAGGAATGAGACTTAGAAACCAGTTAGTAATTTGGGACATGTATGCCCCAATGGCAGGCCTCCTCACATCTAACAATAGTTTTATATCATTGACCTCTGATCGGATGATTCCATGGATGTTCAACTTCATCTCATCCATTCACATTCGTTGGAATGTACTAAAGTACCTTGGGAATCATTGACATCAATGGTGATCTCCCCCGCACTTGTTAACGGATTACCTCATTGATCGATAATCAAGTGGTTTCTACCATGTTCGACATCAAGACATATATTCACGTGGTTAGATTCGTACTACATCGGGATCGGTAAGAAGACCCTGGGTTGAGTTATCACTCTTATGTATACTTTGACCAGGTTGCGAAGGAGTTCTTTTGAACTATGACACAT
>SNQJ01S0034154.1:109272-119390 GCA_010110895.2 Picea sitchensis | reverse complement strand
ACGATCAATTCAAGTCATGGGAGTATAGATCCACATTGTATATTCAGTGGCTATACCTTTTATCAATGTAATTATGGATCCGCAGTGTATTTTTATGGCGGCCATACCTAAAAAGTCTTTATCACTCAAGCATAGGTATGCCTGCCTTGGGTTTGAAACATGTCATAATATTTGTTTGATGGTTGTGTGTAGATTTTTCCATCCTCTCTGCGTTCATACCCTTGCTCGAAAAAGTCTTCAAAGTACTTCAGTCATCATCATCTTCTGACTTCCCACTTTGGGGGGGCAATCTGTTACACATCAAAATTACTCATTTCAATGATGGCTAGTGTCGTCATTATAAATATTGCAAGTATCACATATTGGTCGCAAGTTTTTCTAGTGTCGCAAACATCATACTACCTATGTCGTCTCTCTAACGACATCGTAAGGACACTAAGACACCTTAAAGACTAGTTTGAAGAAGGAAAATCAATTGACAGAAGAGTACAAACCTTGTTCCACTAAAAAAGCCACTAAAACATCAATTTTGGGAAGGAGCGCTCTCCTACTTACTAAAAGAGAGCACTGACACTCTGTAGTCCCTTATAGAGGAGTGTTCCAGCGCTCTGTGCCCATTTCGAGGGAGCGCTTCTCTTTTTTGGGAGAAATTCGGTTTGTTGGAGGAAATCATGGGACAATCCTCTCAATACATGAAGGTAGTTGGGTTCGAATCTTGGGTCAAGGCATGATCCTAGGAGAGATCCACAACTGAAGGAGAGGAATCCTCAACTTATCCCAAAGATCTCTCAAGTGGTTAGGCCTCTCCAAACCTATATAAGGAGGACTCCTCATGGTAGAAGGATAGATGGAGATTGAGAATTACACCAAACTTATGATCCCATGAGTGAGATGTCGTCAAAGAAATCAATGTAGATTACTTGAGCAAAGGGGTTGGACAAGGAGAACTGGAAGAAACTGTTGCACCTTCGTCAATGGATTGTAAGCACTTTTACTTATTCTTATCAATATATCAATGCTTGGCCTGTTTCTTTCAAACTTATGTTTGTTCCATATGAGTTTGTCTGCAGTAGATGGATCTATGTTTGAGCTAATCTCAGTAGAGTAGGAAGTACATTGTATATTTATTTGTTCTACAGGATCTATCCGAGAGCTCAGGATTGAAGCTCAGCCTAGAATTTTCAAGGACAAACACCATTAACAAGGTACATATCTTTCTTCTCCTCCTTTGTATATTATCTTGATTAGATCTAAAAGGATGTCAATGTCCATGTTAATCGCTTTTCTGTCTTGGCCTTAGGAGTCTAGAGACCAAGAGGGAATCCGCTTGTCCGCAGAAGGATTCACCTGTAACAAAAGGAAACAAATTTGGTTGTAACAAATTCAGGTATGACTGATGAAGTTTTATCCGTTTCTGGTAATTTACAATATCAAGAAGAATCACAGCTAGATTCAAGTGCCTCCCACCACATGTGCTCACATAGAAATTGGTTCATTTCTTACCAATTTTTTGATGAGGGTGTAGTGTTTATGGGAAATGGTATTCCCTGTAAAACTATTGGGGTTGGCAGTATTAGAATCAAGATGTTCGATGGTATTGTTAGGGAATTAACGGATGTTAGATATGTACCCGAGCATAAATCAAATTTGATTTCATTGGGAGTGTTGGATTCTTGTGGATATAAGTATACAGGTCAAGGTGGAGCACTCACATTGTTGAAAGGTAGTTTAGTAGTGATGAAGGAAACAAAGGTTGATAACCTTTATAAGGTGGAAGGGAGTAATGAAGTGGCATATGAAGTGACAAATGTATCTTCTTGTTTATGGCAGAAGTATCAAGGTCATAAGAGCAAGAAAGAATTGCAAATATTGGTAAGTGGTAAATCATTTCGAGACTTAAAATCTTTGTTTATGAATTCCTGCTTGTTTTATATCTCTGCAAGTTATGATGGTTGTATAAAGGGATGTTGTGTGTGGGATCCTACTTCTCACAAGGTCATCATTGATAGAGATATAGTATGTATGGAACAACCAAAAGGGTTGATTCAAGATCACAACGGTAAATTTGTTTGCATGCTAGATAATTCATTGTATGGCCTATTGGTACCCAAGAAAATATACAAGAGGTTTGAATCCTTCATACTGAGTCATAATTTTTCAAAGGGTAGGAATGACTATACAATTTATAGTACATTCATAGTCTTGATGTTATTTGTTGATGATATGCTCGATGCAAGCTGAAGCATGGATAAAATCGGTAAGAAAATGACTCAGGTGGACAGGACAATTCAAATGAGGGATCAAGGAGCAACAAAACAAATTATGGGCATGAAAGTATACAGAGATGGTAATGGTAAGTTGTGGTTGGAGTTTAACATTAACATTATAAAACCAGTTTTTATCCCTCTTTTTTTCCATTATAAGTTTTATTCAAGCATAGGTCCTATCTATAAAGAAGAAAAGGTTATGTCTTGTGTAAGTTTAGTAGGAGGTTTCTTGTATGTGATGAAATGGTTAAGACCATATGTTTCACATGATAATGATGTTGTGATATACGTGACAGATTCAGGTGTTGTAGTGAAATGGGTGCTTAAGCATTTGAGAAGCACAAATGTGATAATTATATTTTACAGGTTTTTTGGATAGGAGGAGATATATCAGTATGGAGATATATGTCTCAAAACATAGTTGTGGAAAACATGTTGGAGGTGGAGTGACCCCTCAGGGAATACAAACTCGTGCAAGTCAGACAGGAGAGATCATGAAACCAATTTTATTAGAGAAGTTGTAGTGGTGCTTGGCTTCTCTTGGCTTGCAGAAAAGGTGATGAACAAAAGGAAGAAGAAAGGCATTGGGTTAATTGTTTGTAAGGTGGAGATTGTTGGGATTTGGTGACAATGGATTCCTCAAAGGATGGATTTGGATCCTATTATTTTGCGTTGGTTACAACCAAATAGACCAAGTTAGAATATGGATAGGGATTGCATTTAATAATAAGTTTCTTGTAAATGTATATAAATACATGTAAGCCCATAGAGGGTCAGAGTGAGAACTTTCTAGTCTGATGTAATCTCCATGATCTGAATAATAAGACAACCGATGCCTATGCTTGGTGGAAGTAGCCCAAAGTTTGGGTGAACCTTGTGAAATCCCTATGTTTCTTATCTGTGTGATTGTTAATTATCATATGTGAATTGTGTTTTCCACATTTACAATTCTAACAATGAATGGCATTTGGGCTTAGTTGGACACCATACAACAATATTTCGACTCTGGGAGTGAGATAAATTCCTCCATGACTTTTAAAAATGAAATGAGCAACTTATAAATAAATAGTAACGGATCAGAAAAGAGGGTGGTTGATTTCCAACAAACAAAACAATGTGTGTGCATGTTGGACCATAATGCATTAAAAAAAATCATCACACATAAATTCAAGATTAACACTAGAAACCAAAACATGAAAACCAACATTGTTTTATGGGCAAGTTACAGGTCTTCAGTTAATCTCTATGCTCCTCAATTACATCTTGACAGGATCTTTACATCATTCAAATCCAAAGAACCCCTCTCTCATTGTGGGGAAACATGATATAGAAGACTATATTGACTCGGAGGATAGCTAGAAGGTCAGGTATCCCCAATGCTTCAACTTTTCCTTCTTCTCTTTGTTTGTTTGTCTTTCTTCTGAGGTGGAAAAGGTCTTATGAAAGTCTCATATTTTCTTAATGCATTATTTCTTTATGTGAAACAATATACTTCTCGAATTTACATCTCAAAATAAAATTACATTACATACAAAGGTAGACATCAATCATGATGGCATGGGGCCCATCACACCAACACGATCTTCGTCATCATTTGTACCCTTCAAATTTTCCCATCTTAATCATCTTAGAGAGTGTGTCGATAGCTGATTGTTTTTGTCAGATATGATTCAGATCACACCTCCCCATTGTGAGGCTTTTGGTCCCCAAAATCTACAAAGAATAGATGAAGTAATGTGCTTGCAATATGGTTCCTTTCATATCACTTCGCTTTCCTTGGAGTTTTCTCTTTGAGATGAACCTGCCACATTTTTTTTCGTCCTCTATGCTACATAATTCTGTCTTCCTTTAACTCTTAAAGACCATGAATTGCAAATTCCTCAACAATAGGAAGACTTGACGTAACTCCTCAACATTAGGAAGGTTCAAACAACTTAAAATATCTCATGTTCACCACTGAATTGATCTGAATATAAAGTGGAAGATTTACCTTGAAGTCATTTTTATTCACCTACTCAATAATGTCAAATGGTTTGTATCTAAGGGGATTGAGTTTCCGTGTCACTCCTTGCAATAGTTTCTTGAAGATATAGAGCCAAACTTTGTCCCCAACACAAAAAAAATTATCCTCATTGTGTTGGTCATGCCTAGATTTGTAAATTTGTTGGCTCTTCTTGAGTTTATCTTGAACCCTTAGATGTATCTGTCTGATCTAGTTCACAAATGAACTTATATTCTATTTATTTCCTCACAACCCTGCTTATTTATTATTCTATCCATAAGGAATATGAAATAGTGAAGGAGGTAAATAACCAAAACAAGTCTCGAAAGGAGACTTATTGGTGGAAGAATGGAGTTTTGTGTTGTATGAGTGTTGAATGTAGACTAGTTGCTCGTCCCAATTCTTCAGATGTTTGTTGTTGTAGCCTCTTAACAATTGCACCAATGCCTTATTCATCAATCTGAGGATGGAATAAAGTGGAGTAATTCAACTTCGTATCCACTCTCTCCCAAAGTGTTTTCCAAAATATTCCCAAGAATATTCTATCTCGATTAGATATGATGGAGGTTCGAAATCCAAAATGTACCCGAACATGGCTAAAGAATAGATCAATTGCCTCTCGTCTAGATATTGTCTTCTTACATGGAATGAGCACACGCATTTTGATAAACCGATCCAAAACAATGGAAAAGTAGCCATGGCCTCTACGAGTCATAGGAAAACCTCCAACAAAATCCATGGTGATAATCTCCCAAGGCTTGCTTGGCACTGACAATGGCATGTAAAAACCAAGTTTTTGGTTGCTTGTATTTTTAGTGTTGCAAATAAATAAGCGTCTAGCAAACTTTGCCACTTTCTCCTGGATCTTTTCCCAATATAGATACCATTTCAAATTCTCCATTGTCTTTCTCACACCAAAATGCCCAACAAACCTAGAAGTGTGTGCTTCTATGATCAAGTAAACTTTTATGTCCTGGGGTTTACATAGTTTGTCCAACTTATACAACAACCCTTGTTAGAGGTGGTAATTGTTTCCTTCCATAACATTGACTAACCTATCCTTCAACTGGTTGTCTACTTCTTGAAAATTTTCATATCCCTCATATTATTCACTCAAATTTTCATGAGTGAAAGGCTCAACCTACATTATCATTCCAACTACTACTATATTCTTTAGTGTTGGTCGAGAGAGCATGTTTGCTAGCCTATTCATGCCTCATTTCTTGTATTTAATCAGCAAATGAAATTGTTGCAAGAAACCTAACCACTTGTAATGCCTCTCCTCCTACATATTTCTCTAATTTTGTAGGTACTAAACGGGCTGATGATTCGTGTGTATGGTGGTCTCTTTTCCTAGGAGATAATTCTTCTACTTCTTCATTTCTTGTACAATCGCAAATATATCCTTATCATATGTGGGGTAGTCAAGTACTTCTCCATGAAACAACTCTGAATGGTAGCACCCAAGCCTTCCTCCTTGCATGAGTATTTCCCATAATGCATACCCACTAGCATCCTTCTCTATATCTAAAGGCCGCTACAAATATGACATGAATAAGAATGGAGAATTGTTGATTTTCTTCTTTGAGTTTTCAAATGATATTTTTTTGGTCTTACCCCAATGAAAGCTATTTCCTTTGGAGGTCATGGCATGCAATGGTGTTGCTACTATAGATAAGTTTACAATGAATTTTCTCAGATACTGACATGCTCCCATGAAACTCCTCACCTCTATAACATTTGTGGGAATAGGCCATTGGGTGATGGATGCAATATTCTCTAGATCTACCCTCATCTCTCATCCTCCAATAATGTGTCAAATATATATTAAGGATGTCTTTCTAAACTCACATTTCTGCAAGTTGGAAATCAACTAATTATTCCTCAAGGTCTCTAGTACCTTCATTACATGTGAGAAGTTCTCTTTCCAAGTATTGCTAAATATTAGTATGTCATCGAGATATACTATGATAGAAGAGTCAGTGAAGGGATAAATCACATCATTCATTAGTCTCATAAACATTGTAGGTGCATTGCATAATCCAAAAGGCACTACTAACCACTGGTACAAACCTTGTCTTGTTTTGAACGTTGTCTTCCACACATCTTTTACTTTGTTCCTCACTTGGTGGTAACCTAATTTGAGGTCCAGCTTAGTGAATAATTTGTCTTGCTACAATTGATCCAAAAATTCATCGATCCTTGGAAAAATATACTTTTTCTTGTTATTGATCTTATTTAGGGTACAATAGTCAATGCACATTCTCTAACTTCCATATTTCTTTGGCACCATTATGATGGGTGAGTCGCATGGAAATGTACTGGGTCAAATGATTCCCTTCTCCAACAACTATTACAATTGTTTTTTTACTTCATACACTTTGATGATGGATTTCTTATACATCCTAACATTGGACAATGGTGACTCTGGAAACCATTAAATGTCAAGTTCAACCTGTCTCTTGGGTGGCAGTACCTGAGGCTCTTGAAACACTTCCTTCTAGGCTTCAATCAATTCTTGTAGTTGTTGTCATTTCTTTCCACTACATCCTTCCAAGGATTCCTTCATCTCCAACTCACTTCCTTCTCCTTGTTTATTTTCTTCTCTCAAGAAAAACAAGACAAACTTCTTTATACTACCCATGATTCTTTTATCTTGATTAGTAGTGATTAGAGAGAGATTAACTTTGTCCTTGTGTGCATTTATGGAATATTTTTTTCCATCCTTTAATAACCTATATTGGTTTTATCTCCTTATGAAAATTTCATCCTTCACGTACAAACACGAACTTCCCAATATGATTCCAAATATTTCTAGAGGGACCACATCTGTAACTACTCCATCAACAAAGTTTTGATTGATAGAAAATTTAAATTTGCATTGCTTTCTCACTTTTAATTCCACTTCTTACCTTACCTAGATGAGGGGGTATGGACGTGGATGATATTGGGTCTCAAGCTCAAGATTCTCAACCAGTTTCACAAAAGTCAAGTTGGATTGTGAACTGGGATCAAACAAACAATCCACCTTGCTTTGTTTCATGTGGATTTTAATGCAGAAAAGTTCAATCATCTTCTTCTCCTCCTTGTGACTGCAAACAACTAATGCCACCTATTTATTAATATTATTGAAATTGATCTTCCCTCTTGGGTCCAAGGTGTTTTCCACCCAGTCCTCAACATCCACTGATATCAATGCTTTCTTTTTTCTTTTTCTGGAAATATTTGGGACACTTCTCAGGATGCAATTTCCAACAGTTCTCCTCAGTGTGTCCTTTTCAATCATATCCTTTACATTTCTAGGAGTAATGTGTTTCTTATTGTCTTGTAGCCACAATATTATTCTCATTCCACTTCTTCTTACTTTTTCTCTTTCTATTCTACTCTTGTGGTTCCCCTTTCTTGTGCATACTTGCTTACTTCCTATACTTGTCTCCCTCAAGGTATTGTGCCTAAATATTGGCCTCATCAATTGTCCTTGTTATAAAAAATATCATTTTTTTACGAATTCGAGGTAAAAAAGTCCCCAAATACTTGACTAACATATCTAAACTTTTGAGAGAGACACCCATTTAAATTTCTCTCTTCCTAAACACTATTATGACCTCTTGCACTGATTGTCCTTGTCTTTGCCCGAAGTAATTCCATACTATTTATTGGTGTTCTTCATATCCTTTTGGGTAAAATTGGTATTTGATCATGTCCTTGAACACCTACCAATCAGTCACTAGTGTCTCATTTCCAAATTCTCCGCTTACTACATCACTCTCCCACCACGCTAAAGCATGGCCTTCAAGATTCAACTGAGAAAAGGAAATATTTTATTTTTCAGTTACTTCATGCATGTTGAAGTAGAATTCCATATGTTTTAGCCATTGTTTCATGTTGATAGCATCCACTTCTCCATCATATGGCTTGATTTACACCTTATCCTCCACACATAAAGGTACTTGTGTCTTACTATAGCTACACTCTCCCATCTCTAGCACAATATTGTGCTCTGTCTCTGGCTTATTTTCTTCCTTGTTGGCACCTTTATGACAAGCATATGTTGACAGTGTTTCCTTGAACTTTATTGTCACTATCTATAACACCATCTATGTCAACGTGGCCAAAAGTTTCTCAAACTGATCCAACCTAATATCAGGATCTTCTTCCTCATATTTTCCATAATGTTCCCCTTCCATTCTTGATGAGATGCTTCGCTCTATCCCTAGAAACTAATCCTGTCCACTTCTTTTGTAATACATGCGGGTGTTTACAACACAGGTCTCACTTAATGTATTTGAAATTCTTCTATGATACCATCTGATCCGTAAAAAAAATTATTATAGCCTATTCGTCTCACCAACATGAAATCCTTTGCAATCCACTATAATATCAACTCTCATAAAATTAGGGAAATTGGAGCATCCTAGCCAAAGTCAAGTCTACCAAATAATAAGGATGGAAACTTCCTGAAAGTCAAGACGAAACTAAAAACGGAAGTCGAATCAAAATTCAAAATAGAAGTTGAGCCATATGAGAGGAAAGTTGACCACAAGTCAATTTAGATGAAATAAAATTGACCTAAGTCGATTCAGATGAAAGAAAATTGACCCAAGTCGAGTCGACCAGGGTTTGGTCGACCAAGGGAAACGATTCGACCAAATGAAACCTAGTTGAATAGAGGCAAAATCAACTCAACTAGAAATTGTTGTCATATGAATAGGTGAGGAAAATGAACAAGATGAAAACCCAATCAAACTAAGGAAGAAACGAGACATTCATAAGGGAAATAGACCAGAAAAAACGTAGGAATAGAATACCCCAGTGATTAAAAAAAATATCTAGAGAGAGAATTTAATATTCAACAACAAAGAATACATCAAGGGTTGAATTTGGAAATTCATGACATTAACAAAAATGTTTGGAAGTCGTATTGGGAAAACATTAATTGAGGAAAACATATGAGGGGAAGATTTGATAACCAATAATGTGAGAAAATGTTTACAGAGTGACTTTAACAACCAATAGTGTACAAAAATGTATTCATCGCCTGTGTGCAAAGGAAAATGCTCCAAAAATAATAATAAACATAATGAATGGCCTATGGTCATAGTTAGACACTAGACAATAATATTTTGACTCTAAGAGCGAGTGGAATTCTCCCACGACTCTTGAACATGAAATTAGCAACTTCTAAATAAATAGCAAGGGATCAAAATAGAGGGATGTCAATTTCAAACTACCAAATGGATGTGTGGGCATGGATAAAGAGTTGTTCGACCCATGGGGACCATATCCATATAGAACAAGCTCAAACAATAAATGGAACATAGTTCTCTTTTCTAAAAAATATGGATACAACCATTAAATTACAGTGGACACCATTTATTATTCAGAGTCAATGTATCCACAAAAAATCATCACACATAAACCCAAAATTTACCCTAGAAACCCAAACGAGAAAACCAACATTCTTTTGGATTCTACCAATATCCTTATTATTCAAAAATGGGAAAGTTATAGACTCTCCAGTTCATATCTATAATCCTTAGTGACATATGGGAAACCTCTTGACATCATTCATAGCCAAAGAACCCCTCTCTCAATGTTGGGAAAGATGATATAGAAGTCTAGGTTGATTGGGAGGATAGTTGGAAGGTCAGGTGTTCCCAATGTTTCAAATTCTCTCCAATTCTTTTTTCCTTGTTCTCTTTGATTGTTTGAATTTTCTCCCAAGTGGAAAAGGTCTTATGAAAGTATCATATTTTCTTAATGCATTATTTCTTTATGTGCAACAATATACTACCCAACTTTACATCTCAAAATAATATTACATTACATACAAAGGTAGACATCAACCA